>APFE030063492.1:149578-164301 GCA_000404065.3 Pinus taeda
TGGTGTTGCCCTACCTTAAGGGTTTGATAATAAAGATTCATTTCTATCTATTTCTTGGGTTTATTTGCATTATCTTATGCTTTCTTATCAGATCTATAATATCTTGGGTTTAGATTTACAACAAGTGGTATCAGAGCTACAACATTTCTCCATAACCTTGCCATACTATATTTTATGGCTTGGAATTAGCCACATCACAGCCTTTTGTTAAAAAAAGAAGATCATGATGTGGGTAATTCCACGCCATAAAGTATGCTGGAGCCATGCGATCAGAGGCTTATAATGAGCGGCATTGCTGCTCCGAGTGAAGAAGCCGCAGTAAGCGCTGTGTTTCTCCATAACACTACCATCAAACCAGCTATCGTAGATAACAAAGCCAACCCTCGAGGGTTTGGTCTGCATGATCCGGCAAAATAAAGGGTGCCAGGGACTTTATACAGGCGCGGCTGGTGCCGACCACGTATGTTTGCCATTGCTCTCTCGAAAAATTTTCTAATTCTTTGCGGTGTTTCGAAGATGCCCCATGCATATGGTTGGGAACACCTTTTCCGTCGTCCCCTAATTCGGGGTCCACGTAGCATGATGACGACAGTGGATCATTAGAATTTAGAAAATTCTTCGAAGATTGTCGTGGCATGCAACTATTGGCGGGCAGGTGGATGACATCTAATGTTGAGGCCATTTTCCCTAGTTTTGGTTGAATATGCCGGCTAAGTAAACTACAGTTCGTTGATGATTTAATAAAATTGTGAAAAAATAAAAAAATAAACATAAAAAAATAAAAATAAATCTAACTAATTTTTTGTTTAAAGGCCTTTGGCATTTTAGGATTTCAATTTCACGGTGTATTTTTCGGCTACGGTTGTTACTTTTTTCCATTTCGTGATGAACAAATCTCACGGGATTGTTCACAGGATTGTTGAGCATTGATTAACTCATTTTGTTAGCGTTGTGTTTTTTATGCTTTAGATGTAGCTAGTGCATGATTAATTTTTTTATTTTTTTTAAATTAATGTAAATATTTATAATAGGTTTATTCATGATGTATTTTTAATTTTGTTGTTGTTAATTTAATGGTGTGTGTCAATATCATGGTTTCGAATATTAGTGATTCCCCCATTACTATGGTCATTATGTCCCTTAATGTTATTGTTCTGCCCCTATTGTCCCCATATTGTTATTATTGTGCCCCATAGAAGCCCACTATTGTTACTTGTGTGCCCTTATATTATTATTGTTAGGTCAGCTTTGGTTATATTGTGAGCCCGTAGACTCCTATATATAGAAAGGAGGTTTTTTCATTTGTAACATCCAAGAATTCTTCATTTGTGTAATGTAAAGGATGTATCCCCCTCCAAGACGTTGATTTCTAAGTCGTTGATATATATTTTCTATATTTTTTTGAGTTGGTTTCATAACAAAGGTTGTGGGAGCATTAGTTAGCCCGAAGGGTAACACAACAGACTCGTAATTCCCATAGCGAGTTCTAAAGGTTTTTTTTTCTATATCTTCTTCCTTTATTCTAATTTGATGGTAACTTGAACGAAGGTTCATCTTTGAGAACACAATTTCTCTCTTCACTTGATCAAACAAATCATCTATTCGAGGTAAAGGGTACTTATTTTTTATATTAATTTTATTTAACTAATGATAATTCATGCACATGCACAATGTCACATCCTTATTCTTAGAAAAAAGCACCAGAGCTCCCCAAGGGGATCCACTTGGGTGGATATATTTTTTATCAAACAGTTCTTGTAGTTGCATCTTTAATTTTGGTAACTCTAGTATGCTCATTCGATAGGGGGCTCGGGATATCGAGGTAGCTCCCAAAATCAACTCAATGGTGAAATCTATATCCCTCTTTGGAGGAAGTCCCGAAATTTATTCAAGAAAAAAATCCAGAAAATTATGCACCACAAGTATATTTTCTAAAGAAACAAATTTCTTCTTTGAGTTAGTATATCCTACTTGTATTGCTTAAATTTGGCAGCCTTTTCTGATACATTTTGCTAATTGAGAGGTTGTTATTGGCCTTTATTTCAGTGGTCTTAATATTCCTTGAATTTCTTGCCTCTTCCCCTGTTCATCCATATAGTTAATAGTTTTGGTTTTACAATTACTAAGGGATTAATTTTTTTCCAACTAGTCCATGCCTATTAAGATATCATAAAATCCTAGGGGTAACACATTTAAGTCTACCTTAATAGACTGACCTACTAACTTTATGGGGTAGTTGTTGACTTTGGCCATCACCCTTCTTTTTGCCCCCATGACTAATTATACTAACCAAGGATATTTAATCTTAACAACATCTACTACTTTGGGACTAATATAACTTAGGGTAGCTCTTGGATCAACTAAAATAATTATATTTTGGTCGAAGAATTTACCTTCAAATTATATCATGGTTGGTTGGTATTCTTCTTGATGGTCTTCAAGGGCTGCATTGATTTTAGGAATAATCCTTTCCACCTCTCCCATAGTAAATGTTTCTTGAATCTGTGTAATCCGGTATGTTCCTTTGTGGTGTGGACAGTTTTTGACAAAATGTGGTCCTCCAGATCCCTACTAGTGTACAGGAGGTTTGGCTGCCAATTCCACTTCATTTATCCCCGACTGTTAATTTGTTTTGGACTGAGTTGGAGGTTTGAATCTGGGATGATTTTTGTTCATATTCCTGTTTGCTTTCCCCTTATAGGGTCCCTTGTTGAGTGTGGCCTTATTTCCCTTGCTGTTAGCGGTGAACTTAATCCCCTTTTTGTTAGCCCATCTCTTCCCCATATCTCCCTTTTGGATGTTTTGTTGATAGCATATTCGGGCCTTTTTTATAACTGCGTCCATGGTTTTCAGGTTATCAAACTCAAGGTGCTCTTTCATGAATGGAGGAAGATTGTTGACAAATCACTCCACTTTAGCTTTTTCTCCCCGTAAGTAAGGAACATACCGAATCAAGGATGTGAATTTTGCTATGAATTCATCCACAAACAATTTTCCCAAACGAAGATCATGAAACTCTTTTTCCTTTTCGTCATAGCATCTCTCCATTAAGTACTTCTCCTTAAAATATTTTTGAAATTTTTCCTAAGTTATGCTTTGTTCATTTATTCAATGTACTATTTTGAACTTCTCCAATCACAGTGTGGCCTATTTCTTGCAACTAAAAGATGGCCAGGTGAGCCTTTAAATTATGGTTGTATTCATACATCTAAAAATACTTATTCACGTTGATGAGCTAGGCTTAAGCTACCTCTTTCTGTTCACCATCAAAGGGGGTGCTTTATTTTCCAAAATTCTCCTTGTAGCTCTATTTTCTATCTTTTCTCCATTTTATGGTTTGACACATTATCAGATTCTTCTTCATGATTTTCTTCGCCACCTTCTGTTTCGACATTATTAGTTCGGAATTTTCGTTCTCCAGTCATGTTCTATGCTCAGGATTGGGAAATAGTTGTCGCTGATTTTTTCTTTCAAACTAACTCTTCATGATCTTTTCCTGCTCCTTCATCAACCTTTCATTATCTTCTCATAATTGAGCCATCTCATCCTTCAGCTCTTGTATAGTTTCGAAGATTGCAATATTGATATTGCGCGGATCTTCACCCAACTATACCCATACCTTAGGATTGGCTTCTTGAAAAGAAGTTGGTTGTATCCTTGTCACAGATCTGTGTGGTGTAATTTCGGTCCTCCTCATGTTGGTTGCTTTCTCTCTTTGTGCACATCACAAATAATGTTATTTGCTTATATTCCAAAAGGCTCCGCTTTACAACCTAAGTGATCTCATACAACATGTCACACACCCACATGTCAACATATATATATATTTAATTATTTAAATAGACAGAGAAATTATGACAGTAAATTAAACATTACCGTCGGCAGAAATATTCTCACAATCCATAATATATAATATGATCGGACCTTGGTGTAGCCCATCCAACTAAGTCATACATCCAATTATTTGAACCATAATTTGAATATATCGAATGGTTGTTAAACTATATCTTAAGGTTCACATCAATTAATACTATCATATCTACTATACCAAGTCATTGATATACAATAACGTAAATAATTAATTCCTTCATTCACTGCCATTGACTGATATGACGGCCCTAAGTTTGGCGGTAGTGCATCTATGGAGTCTTCAAATGCTACACAGTTGTGCCTTCGACCTTGGGAGCAACTCCTCATCCACGACAATCAGATGTTGAGTTGGATAAGATGGTGGTGGGAAAACACGGGGTTCTATGGATCTGTCATTGTTTCGTTGTATTCACATTTCCTCCTTCCTGTTTTGGGCAATCTACATTCAGCAAGGCACTATCCATATGAACAGGTAAACCTACAAATCTTACCTCCAGTTCCTTGTTGGAATTTTTCTCCCAACCAGAGGTTTTTCATTATCATACTATGTTCTAAGCAAAAATGGTTATTTTCTACAGGTGCTCCAACGTTTCGAGTTGACTCCGTGTTACAAGGAGGGTTTTCATACATAACCTATTCTAGGTATTGTAATCTTATTGCATTTTTTATGTAGTTTTTTGGTTATTTCCCCTTTTTAAGTGTTCTACAAAGTATAACCTTGTGTCGTTCTACCTAAGAGATCTGGAGGGTTTCGCCATTATTCGAGGTTTGAGGTGAGATGCTGGAGCTAAAACCCTTTTCTCAACTAGCCAGGTGTGGTGGAGATTGACTAAGACCAACTACCAGGTATTTGAGTCTTGCCCAACTAAAATTTCATTTTGGTTTTGCATCTTGGGGTTTTGGTTCTATCGAGATGTAATTCCTTTGTAGAGGAACTATTAGTTCGGCCTGCATTATAATATCTACACTTCTTATTTAGTTGTAAGATCTTGTAAGAGCTTCTCTGTTATTAAGAGACTGTTGCTTTTTATATGAAGGGTTATTTTAAATTTGTAATAAGTTCTTAAAGTAACTCTTGGTTGGCAGCCAAAACCCTGGCCTAGTTTTGTTTTTCGCCTTTCTAGGTAATGACCATTTACATGTTATAAGAGCTTCTCTGTTATTAAGAGACTGTTTCTTTTTATATCAAGGGTTATTTTAAATTTGTAATAATTTCTTAAAGTAACTCTTGGTTGGCAGCCAAAACCCTGGCCTAGTTTTGTTTTTCGCCTTTCTAGGTAATAACCATGTACATGTTATCAATTCTGTTGAGGAGGCTCACCTTTGATTTTATGTGGCCAATTTTTGGACAATATAAAATTCTTATTTCATATGTTAATGAATTTATTCAAAATGAGCCTTTTGTGTATTGTATCAGTTACTAAAATTATGTAGTTCAATCATTTATCAAGTGTTAAGGGTTGATTCTATTTTTAATTCTCATTGCTTGTAACTCTATGAGTCTGGTCATGCATAAATATGATTGTGTTCACACCACCAGACTCGATTTTCTTTATTTTCATTATTGTTTTCTATAATTATGCTATTTCAGAATGGATTGTTTTCACAAATTTCCCTCTTTTAACTAATTCAAGTATATTTGCAAGATTTCATCCTTATTCTATTCAGAGTTTACATTTAATCGTAATAGTAGATTTCCTTTATGTTTTCTTCAGTCTTCACTGTAGAAAAAATCTAGATTTCCTTTATGATATGTGGGAATTGATGGGATTGATTTATTTTCTTCTTTTAGAATAAATAATACACTTCTTATATTAATTCTCCTATTTTGTACATCACATGGTTATTTATTTTATAACTCGGAGTACATAGATTTTCATGTTAATATGTTTACACAAAATAATCAGAACTACCCATTTCCATTTTCAGAGAAAATTCTTGTTAAGTGTCTTAGATAATTAATCCCTAGTACCATATGATAGGCCTTCTATGTATATAGTATGAGATTTCACTTATCTGGGTTTGCGCTAAGTTCCAATTTTAATCTACAACCAGACCACAATTTTCTTGGTGCTTTTCCTCCCAACCTTGAGACTGTCATAACCAGCCTGTCTCCCGATCTCTTCCTAGTGTGCAGGAACTGTCTTTCTGAAACTACTATCTCTATTTTACATCATTGTCTTTTCTGAAACTACTATCTCTATTTTACATCTATCTTGTCCGGAACTGTCTTTCTGAAACTACTATCTCTATTTTACATCATTGTCTTTTCTGAAACTACTATCTCTATTTTACATCTATCTTGTCCAAGACATACTTAGCTTCAGACATCTCAGCCCAGGGTTTCCATTTTCTACAGTTTTTCTTCTCTCTTCTTGTTCTTCTCTCTTGATCTAAGATACCCATATCCTCTTGATCCTTTCTTGAGAATAAAACTTCAAGAAATTAGTTAGGGAGAGGTAATTTCCAACCTAACTACTTAACATGTAAAAAAAATAATTACATATAATTGTCATTCCAATTTCCACATAAAGAATTGATAATTATATAACTTATAATAATATTTAGTTTGTTCTTTACAATTTATTCTAGGTAATTATAGTTACTAATGCTTATTGCTTTTCCATAATTAGTAATCATGGTAAATTTTAAATGGAGCATGACTATTACTTGATGTTCACCCAACATAGAACAATATTTATTACCTATAATTATCTTAATTTTTAACATCAAATAATTGTTTTTTCATCAATGTAGAATAATGAATGTTGTTTATTAAATGTAAAATGTGTAATTTAAATGTTTTATGCTTTTAAATTTTTAATAATACTTTTTAGGATTTTTATTTAAAGTTTATTTTAATATTATTTTAATAAGAATACTTTTTATTTTATTTACACCAGTTTTATATCACAGTGATAATTGTGTAAAAAGATACATATGGTAGATATAGCCAAAAAAAACAACTTTTTATATGTCCTAAGCTACGAATAGGTTTACCTAAAATCCTAATTTCTTGTTTTTTAAAAGCACCATCCTTATTATTATTTTTTTTAAGCTATTTTGAACTTTAACATATAAATTGTATTCAATTTAAATTTTATATTGTGGTTTTCTATGATTTTAATAGGATGCCTCTAGTTATCATTGCTTTGTATATATATTAACACAAATCTATCTTAAGTATGGATCTAACATGAGCCGAGAGGGATCAAATTTCTCCACGTGAAAACTTCTTTATAGTGTAAAATACAATGCATTATTTTCCATTGTTTAAAATTTATTTTTGAATGCTAAAAACTTATTTTTTCATGATATATACATAAAAAAATTAAATGATATATAGTATATACACAATTGACATTAAAATTATTTTCATAACATGTACATAGAGACATTTTATAACTCAAATTAAAATGATTTTTTATTATTAACATATTTTTAAGTATATGTCAATATTAATTTGTATTAAAGTATTTTATGGGTAATCAAATTACAAAAATTAAACATCTTAGTCACATTTTTTTTACCTCTAGTTACTTTACAACATATTCATTCTTTTATTATATCCAACATCATTTTTCTATTTAGAACAAAAATTTTAACTTTTATTTTTATTTTAAAGGGTACAAATGGATGGGGAAACTTACACATCTCCCTCATACTAGGTTGTAGAAAGAACCTACACACCCCCCTCATACTAGGTAAATTTTAACTTTTATTTTTATTTTAAAGGGTACAAATGGATGGGGAAACTTACACATCTCCCTCATACTAGGTTGTAGAAAGAACCTACACACCCCCCTCATACTAGGTTGTAGAATGAACCTCTCGACTCAATAAAAACAAATAGTACATTGTTTGTAGACTGAGCATAAATTTTCAATCTGTTTGTATTTTAACATTTTTCCATACTTATTTTTTACTACTCTATCCTAATAGTACATTGTTTGTAGAGTGAGCATAATTTTTCAATTTGTTTGTATTTTAACATTTTTCCATACTTATTTTTTACTACTTTATCCTATGGATCTTACCTGTGTCCATCTAATGTTCAAAATACAAAAAAAAAAATATCTTTTAATTTACAATATGTCCAGATTTTTCTCCTCTTTACATTGCCTTGTAATTACTAGTATTATCCAAAAAAAAGTATCCATCATAACTCCAATATGTATGAAAAAATTATGCTTCCAGGATTTATCATGACTCCTTGTTCATATGCTAAAAGGAAAAACTTACCATGTTCCTTATCAATACCTCTCTTTGATAGCAAGTCTATTGTCTAATTTTGTTCCCTGTAGATGTGATCAAAATTTATATGATGGCATGTTGTTAGCAACCTCCTATTGAGTTTCATCCAATTGATTAATATGGGAGGATTGTGCATTTATCTTGGCTTCTTCCCAATCACCAGAAATGGTGATCATTACAAAGCCCTAATTGTAAATATTGAACATGTGTTATGGGGTGACATCACCCATATCACTGCTTCTGAACACGACCTTCTCATTTGTAACTAGGTAACAAACAATTCCCCTAGTTTCCTTTACAATCAAGATAATGTTTCCAAAGGTAAATACCTTTCATGAAATTTCATTATAAAGAATTTGAAAAATGATTGTTTCCAAAGGTAAATACCTTTCATGAAATTTCATTATAAAGAACTTGAAGAATGGTTTTCTTTAATAGCATAGGTGAATGGCTCCTCCTCTAGGGACAAAATATTAAAAAGCCTAGCATATTTTAATGTTCTCTATGATCTCAATAAAGATAACAAATTATGTGTGAGGGAAGCACCAATGCTTCATTCAATGAGGTTCTAACATAACATGTCCATTCATGGCATAATAATAACTTAATACACATTTTTCGATTTAAAAAAAAAAACCCTAACTTTCAATAATTATGTAGGTATCCGCATTTTTTCATTAACATTTTTTATACCCCTTTATGTTTGTCATTAACTTTGAGCTCAATTTTTTTTATACATAACATATAACAACCTTTAACTATATATATATTATTATATATAATATATATTATATATATATATTATAACATATCTATATAATATATATATAATGCCAATGGTTCCATATTGTATGGTCTGAGAGCAGTGGAATGAAGAGTGTGGCTGATTTAAAAATCAATGGTCGAATGAGGTCCTCTCATATTCCTAAGAGCTAAATCTATTGACAATGCACAGTTACGAAAGATTGCATTATCAATCATTTACAACATAACATGTAAATTTTGTTTTTAAGTGGTCTTATAGTTTTGCTAAACAAAAAGACATTTGTTTTAAGATATAACTATGTACCACTTGATGTACTTATTGTAATTAAAACATATTATTACCTATCTCATTTTTATTAAATTAATTAATTAATACAATAAATTAAAATAAATAAACATAAAAGTTTACCCTATAACTTTTTAAATTTTATTTTTTAAATTATTAAAATTTAACTTTAAAATTCGATTAAAATTAAAAAAATACAAATAATTATTTTATATTAACTATTTCTATCCTAAATTTATTAAATTAAATGTTTAATTTTACTAAGAATTGCGCATTCAAATCCCATAAATGAGATAATTTTTTTAAATCTAAAATATCTATTCATTAAACTTGTTTGTGGAAAACATGACATTCCAATTAGATTTCTTTTTATTAAATTACATCATTTAAAACTCCAAATGTTAACTCTCTCGACCAATAAATTGAAGGAAAATTTATCAAAATATTTATTTACTTCATTTATGTCAACGCTTAAAAACACAATATACACTAAATCACATGTCTTAAAATAAATAGAAATTCAAATTAAAAGATACTTTTTCAAAATATTCATTTACATCTTTTCTTATCAAATAAAAAATATATTTTAAAATAGAGGAAATTCATTACAAAAAGCATTTAAGTTATTTAAAAAATATTTTTAATTAGAAATCATTCACGAAAAAGATTTACAGTAGTTTAGATCCATCTTAAATATGGATCTAAAATGAGCAGAGAGGGATCCAATTTCTTTAGGTGTAAATTATTTAAATGTTTTGTATAGTTTTTTTCTTTATTTTGACGAACATGAGCAAAATTTCAATTCAATTTCGATGACGAAACAACTTTACTGTGCTATAGAATGAGCCTTTCGATTCACTGAGTTTATTCTATAGGTTCTTCGTAAACATTGTAGTTTTATGATTTTTAACCTAATGAATCTTGTTGTTTCCTTGGGAATGGAAGTTCATAATAGTATTTTTAAATTTTTAAATTCTAAATTGTATTTTTATTTTTTACAATATGTTACTTGCAATCAAGTGTTTAGACTCATTAACATATATCAATCACATTTACTAATATAATTGTGCTAGTTTTTTAGGGTAATGTTTTAATTTAATAATTTTGCAATTTTAAAACATAAAATAAAATATTGAAAATTTCCATATTAACCTATGTTGGTAAACTATTTAAACTCAAATAAAAATAAAATGTTTGAAATTTTATATTAATTTCTTCTATTAAACCATTTAAATCTTAATGTACAGTGAAAAAAACATATTACGAAATAACATTATAAAGCATTATTAAAAAAATTAAAATTAAATTAAAATTAAATTTAAATAATAAATAATAAAATAATAAAATGATTATTTAAAAAATAATAAAATAATCAATGATGTGTTGCTACTTGATAGTTGCTCTTTATATGATGATGATGGTGGTTAACGTCCATTGAGACCAAACTTTGGCCTATCAGACTTAAAGAAACGATTTGTTTAGTTTGATTTAAGAATTTATTTCTATGCTCAAAACGGTGGGAGAGATTGCCTTAGGAGCTTATTATAATTTTGACATCGTAAAAGCCTAGGAGGCTTCAGTATTGCAACAGAGATTTTGAAACTGAGATCTAATGTCATTGTATGCATGGCACTCTAAGAGGAAGTGAGTTGTACGCATGGCACTCTAAGAGGAAGTGATTTTTATCCTCGATGTCTGTATTCTAATAGAGATGGTAGAACCTTTCCATCCATGGTGTTTTAGGAACTTTCCAACCACCTGTTTTACTATGGAGCTCATGAGAGTTTGTTCTAATCTTGGCTATATTAATTTTCTTCTTTGAGCTAGTGAAAAGAGAGATGCTTTTGATCTTCTACGGTGGGGTTGATGACCTACTTATAAGAAATAATCGACTAATTTTAATAATAATAATAATTTATAAAATAACTTATACGTTTTAAAATCTTAACTGTTAATTATTAATTTTAGTAATTGCCAAATTGAAAATACATGTGTAAAATTTTAGTAATATTAGGTTTTTGTTAAACTTTTATTTATTTTTTTTGCCAATTTTTTTAAAGTGACCACATAAAAATTCTCAATAGCCAATAAAATTTGTTTTGTAAAGATAAATAAAATAAAAAATTCAGACATTTATTTTAATAATAATTTTTTTTTAAACAAAATAAAGACTTTCAAAATTTGTTAGATTTTAATTAAAAAAAAAACTTTTCGCCACGTACAAAATTCAATATAACACTACCTTCTACTGTTATAAAAATAAAAATTAAAAAACTTACACAAAACAATACTGTTTCCCTTAAAATAATATTACAAAACGGATTAGCTGTCTTTTCGCCAGGTACCAAATTCAATATAACACTACCTTCTACTGTTATACAAATAAAAGTAAAAAACCTAATAATCTTTTTCCCCCAAGTATTTGCACTGCCAAATGTAGGATTAACTGGAATTTGCCGTTCATTACTCCTGATTTGTCTCCGAGCACTCACAGTAAAGACAAATTAAAAGAAAGTGCAGAGATTAAAAGAAAATTTCTCAGGCAACTCACAGTAGAATTAAAAGAAAATTTAGGCTAAGATACGGCAAACAGACTCGCCAAATACTTGTTATCATGCAACGTGCACTGCAAACCCATCTGGTCGCTTTAACTGCGAGCAAGTTTCTGAACAGCCGCATAGGAGTCTGGGAAGCGATTCTGAATAATGTACAGAATGTATTGTATCGTAGGATAACCCATGCATCTGTGCTTTATAATGTATTCTGTCGCAGACTTTGCATATTCGCAGCCATCCACAGTATCTTCCCGGCTTCACGACTCCAATTTACAAATGGGTTCTGGAACATTTCTCAGAATTTTCTTCAATATAGATATGCTTCAGAATTATCTTCAATATAGATATGCTCCAGCTCAAAGCTACCAAACTCTGAAACCAGTTCCTGAACTCTTTCATAATACCTCTTCAGCCTAGGGTTATCAACCGTGTACTCATCCATCACCTGCATGCAATAAAATAGAATACAGTGAACGCCCCGGGGTTTTTAACATGTTTTTTCTCATCAAAATTAAGGCTATTGATCTACTCCATCAAGGTTGTCTAAAATCTAAACTTTCAGAAATATTTTGAAATATGAGAAAAAGTACAAGAGCTAACTCAAACAATTAACACTAATATATTCTAAATTTTAACAATCAAATTCAACTAATCAATACTATATTTGTAGACTAATGGACCACAAGTATCAGTAGAAACATGAATATAATGGCATGATATGCATTTGTTACAAATTTACCTTTCTACTTACTTTCAGTGCACTTGAAAACTATACAGATTTCTCCAAATACTTGAAAATATTTCAGATAAAACCTACTTTAAACAATTAAGTTAATGTCTATAAATTCTAAAATATTTCCTAAATCTACAATAAAATTAAGGTCAACATCACCGACAATACTAATAATATTAATAACAGACCTCAATAATAATATCATGCTCCATTTAAAAATTACCATGAGTTTTGGCCGCACTAATTCTGGAGAAGCAATAAGTATCAATTTACGTTTCAATTAACAATTACTATGATTAGCCATTGTTATATCCAATAATTACTATGTCTTTATTTAAAAAATTTCATGATTTAATTCAAGTAATGGTTTCTGGTTTTATGTTGTATTTAAGAATTACCAATATAAATATAACTTTATAAGTAATAATACATGGAATATGAGAATTTTTGTTTTTATTAAAATAAATAGTCTTTAAAAATTAGAGTAGGGTGTGAGTTCATAAATATTTAAAAATAATATAACATTACAACAATTTTTATCAAAATAATATAATTCATCATGTTACTAATAAAAATAAAGGTTTAAAAAAATACATTTTTTACTAATTCCGCAAAATATATTTCACCAATTAAGTTTCATTATATTATTAATTTTTAAATGCATATTTTATTTTATATTTTTAATAAATGGTAAACCATTTATAAGAATTTTATTTTTAAATAATTTTAATTTTTATAATTTTTAATTAATAATTTTTTTTTAAAATTTTTAAAATTTACATAATAATTTTAGAAAAAATATCAATTATTTTAATTAAAACATGTAAATTTATAAATTTATACGTTGAAATTTTTAAATTTAAAATAATGGTTTGGAAATTAAAAAACATGTAATTTATACAAATTATATACGTTGAAATTTTAAATAAAATAATGGTTTCAAATATTGCAAAATAGAACAAATGCGCTCCTCTACAATTTAAAGAAGCCATTTTCATTAATTTATGTACTCACGGCATTATAGATTTAGAATTATTAATAATATATTTTCTTTTTGGTTTTCTAACCATTCGTATAAAAACGTATTAAGAAGACTATGTGTAAATATTTTAAAGTTTATTCTCTTTTCATAATAATATATATTTTTTCGTTTTCTAAGTAATAGTATAAAAGCATATGAAGAAGAATATGAAGATTATGTTTAAATATTTTAAAGTTTATTTTTTTCATAATATTAATACAGAGTTGTTTTTAGTGTGATTTTTTTATCATTTTATGGTAGAAAATTTTAAGATGAAATATTGATTTTTGTTATTTAAACTGTTTTTTTATTATATATATGGATTCAACACCTTGAAAAATCTTTAGGACATTTTGATCTTACAGGGGTTACCCATCAAACTTGTGATTTCAATAAATTCCTACAAGATTTTAGAGAAATTAAACCAAAAAAATCTACTAGAAAAGCTTCCAAAAAATGGCACTATTGACAACTCATATTAATAATATTAAAAACATATTTAAAAACTATGTATAAACATCTTAAAGTTTATTCTCTTTCTAGAAGAAAATCCATCATTTTAGTTTTAATGGGGATGAAAATGTCTACTTAATATTTTTAATAATTAGAATGAATTTTTACCTATTCTATTTTTTAATATTATATATTTTTTTTAATTTTAATTGGAATGAAATCTCAATTTAGTTAGTTAGAGAAAGGCATTAATTTATTAGTAAAATAATAGAAATACCATTTATTTAGTTAGACAAAGGCATTGATTTCTTAATGAAATAGTAAAAATACCCTTAGTAACAATTTATTCTAATAAAATAAAGTTTTAGGAATTAGTTAATATAACGGAACTATTTGCAATGTAGTTGTCACAAAGAAATGATATTATTGTTCTATTACATTTGTTCTTAACAATTTCTTGAAATGGATTGACATTTGTTAAAGAAGGTAAAAAATGTAAAATCGATTATCAATTCTAGGATTTAAGGCTAGAAATGTAGTAAATATAGTATCATGTATTGTATTTATGGATAATGGATGAAACTTTGTAACTTGATACTTTGAGGTAATACAAATTCATTTTTTAAAAATAGCAATTTCATAAATTAAATAGTGTCTAAACACATTAAGAAATGTAAGATTAAAAAGAAAAATTATAAAATTTAATGAAATTATATTTTTGTTATTGTTGGACATTGAACTTATCAAATACGGTTCAGTTTTTTAGATCAATATAATTTCTAGGTG
>APFE030063492.1:175907-213784 GCA_000404065.3 Pinus taeda
TGTAAAGGAGGTTGCCCCCTCGAAGAGGCTAAATTCTAAGGCGTTGATCTATCTTTTCTTGAGTTGGTTTCATAACAATGTCATTTTTCTAAGTTTTAACCATTTAATTCACTTATAATACTAGAAATCATTATCTTTTGGAAAACACAAAGGTAACCCATATAATTATGAAAATGGAGGCTAATGAAAGATTATATGGCTATGGAGTTGCGGCATGTGAGTGAAATAGTAGCGATAAAGGTGAAAATGGATGATATTTTGAATACATTTTGGAGACTCTACATAAGACCCATGTATTTCATCTAAAATTCCCTTGAAAGGTCCTCCTTGGAGAAATTGATTAGTTTCTCATCACCTATCAATATTAAATCACTAACATATAAAACAATGATAATAAATTTACCTTCTACCAAAATATGATAGAGGTTCACATCCGCTTCACTTTTGGTGAAGCCCAATCTAGTGAGATATCTATCAATCCAAGTGTACCAAGCTCAGGGTGCTTATTTGAGATCGTGCAATGCTCTCTCGAGTCTTCACACATGAGACTCCCGATCAGATGTCTCTAATCCTTATGGTTGGTTAATGTACACTTCCTCCTCAATAAAACCATTGAGAAATGTTGTTATTACATCCATCTAGTGGATCTTCCACCCCATCTGCGCAGCCAATGCAAAATTTATCTAATGGATGAATGCCTTGCTACGGGAGCAAAGGTTTCTTCATAGTTAATTCCCTCAACTTGAGAGAATCATTTGGCCAAAAATCTGGCCTTATACTTCTATAGTCTTCCATCTATTGCATACATAACTTTGAAGATTGATTTTGAAACAACCAATGATTTCCCTTTTGGTCTTGGCGTTACCTCCCATACACTTTTATTCATGACGGATTTGTATTATTCCACCATGGCATCAACCCAAACTGGTTGCTCAACTAATTCCTCAAAAGAGGATGGCTCAATCTATACAAGCTCATTCATTAAAGACATGTAACCAGTGTATCTCTCATATGACCTCCTTTTCTCGTACAAATTTGAAGGAGCTCCCATGTTCTCCCTTGCATCCTACACCAGTCTTTCAACTTCCCTATTTTTTTTCTGCCTTCTCTGGATTTTTATTCTCTAATGGATGTCTCCACTTTGCCTCCTCTTTGCTTCTCCATTTGTGGCTACTCCACAACTTCCTAAGACTCCTCCTTTGGAGCTAAAATATCCTCTTTTGGTGGGATTTGAAGCTCCCTCTCAATACAACATCTCATTGCTTTCTCCTCATCAAATTTTACATCCCTCCACACAATTGTCATTCTGAGGGAAGCTAAGTACACCCGGTAATTGTGTAGAGCTTCAGAGTAACCCATAAAAACACCCAACTATATTGTTGGCTCAAGTTTCTTCCTTGAACATTTGGACACATGGCAGTAAACAGAGGCTCCAAAAATTTTGAAATGAGACACATCTAACTTTCTCCCTGAGAAATCCTCCTCCAGTGTAATCATACCAAGAACCCGATGAGAAATCTATTTCCACAAGTTGATTGTCGTGTTACATGCCTCTTCCCACAAATGCAGTGGCATGATTTGGTCATGTCACATAGCTCTTGTAACTCCCACAATGCTCTGGTTATTTTTCTCAGCTACCCTATTTTGTTGTGGGTTTTGGGGAGTTGTGATTTATCTTAGAATTCCTTCTTTGGCAAAGATTTCCTTAAATTCATTTGAAACATACTCGCCTCCATTGTCTCTCTTGAGAGCCTTCACCTTCTTGTCGGTCTCTTTCTCAACCAGTGCCTTGAATTCTACAAATTTTGAGAATGTCTCATATTTCTTACACATGAAGAAGATCCAACACTTTCTTGAGAAATCATCAATAAAAATAACATAGTATTTGTGTCTAGCAGTGGATTCTATCAAGAAGGTCCACAAACATCAGAGTGGAATCTCTCCAATACTGCATTTACTTTGTTGTCTCGATCATGGAATGTGTATTTTACATATTTCCCCAAGTACAACCCTTGCAAATATCCTACTGCTCAAGTGATCCTTTAGGGAGGCCAATAGTTATTTGCCACATACTTTTAAGGCGTCATGGTACAAATGACCAAGTCTTCTATGTCATATTTCACCAACATCTCAACTCTACACTTTCTCTACATTATTTCTTAGTGCAGCATAATATTCCACATCAATTTTATATAGGTTCTTCACATGAACCCCGATTTGCTTCACCTGCCTAGTATCTATGTGTCTCAGAAAGGCTTTCCCTTTACTAAAAATAACATCATAATTGTGGTCTTCCAAAATTGCTACAGAGATGAGGTTCTTCTTTAGACATGGTACAAACATGAGATATTTGAGGTGAAGAGTGGATCCTGACTTCCTCTTTAAGGTTACTATACCAATCTCTGTAGCCTTGTACCATCTTTCATCCCCAAGCCCATTATGCATCTAGAGATATTTCTCCTCCAGGTCACTAAAAAACTCTCTACACCCTTTCATGTGGAATGAGGCACTTGAGTCCAAGTTCCACACACTCCCCATCAAAGCATTGGGCATGCATGTGATTAGGGTGAAGCCTAACTCAAACTATGAGGCCAATGCTTCACCTGATGCTCCTCTTGAGTTCTTCTTGCTAGAATTTTTGTGTGGACAATTTTTAGCATAGTGCTCGAATTCATGACAATTGAAGCATTTTATTTTGGAAAAGTATTTCTTCTTTCCCCCTTGGCTAGAATCTGCTTTGGTTTGATATTTCTTCCCTTTTCCCTTCTTTCCCTTCCCAACTAATGCAAAATTATCTTCATCATCTCCCTTGGATGAACCACCATCTCTAGTATTTCCCCTGATTTCTTCTTGTGCCAAATCAGACCATAAGCATTCCCAATTCAGTAATTTCTCCCTCCCATTCACCGAGTCTTCGTAACTATGCCAGGATCTTGGAAAGACTAGAAGAGCTAGGCTCACTAGGTCATCTTTTGCAACATTCACACCAACCCCTCCAAACTCATCCCGAACTTGTGTAAATTTGGTGAGATATGGTAGAATAGTATGATTCTTTTGCATATTAATGTTTTGAAGTTTTTCTTTGAGGGCCAATTTTCTATGGTCACTATTATTCTCAAATAGCTCAGTCAGTGCCTTCCACATTGTGAAAGGATTTTCCTTGCCATGGAGATTTGAGCAATGTGGTCCTTCACTCCCTCTAGGATTATTCTCCTTGCCTTGGCTACATATTTCTTCCATTGGGCTAGGTTCTATGTATTAGTTGATCCTAGTTTTGGAATATTTGTCTTGACATATCCAACAATCCATTTTCATCTAGCACTGCCTCCATGCGATCCTTCCAGGCAATGAAATTCAAACTACCTTCCAAGGCATACTCTAATCTCAGTCCATTGAAGGACATTCTTCCAACTCTAAGGAAATCCTACCACACTGAAGTTGCCAATTAAAATGTCTTGGGGAATAACTTCTAAATTATTGCTCTAATGTGAATCCTACTTTAATACCATGTAGAAATTTGGTGATATAACTGCAATTGCTCAAGAAATTTAATCTAAATCAAGAGACACAATTCTACTCTACTGCAATGTGGAAATTGATTCACAATTTAAAACAACATTCACAAGCATGCATCAATCACGTGCACAAGTACATATATGTATCAATGGGAAACCAACTCGTTAAAAACTCTAAGTTTTCTTGGATTAATCAGATGAATAGAGAATCTATTACAATTGCTAGCTCCAACTCTGAGCTCAACCTGTAAAAGAATAATTGTTATCTCTGCTCAATTAGAAGCTCTAACCCATGCTTAGGTAATTTTTTCCCCCACCTGAGCTCTTGTTTCCTTGCACAAATCCTGAGGAAATTAATCCCCCTATTCTTTATGAATTTACTCAAAAATGATTGTGTGATTCCCAAGGATTGATCATTGATTACATGTAATACTTGTACACTAAATACTAGTCTCTAATTGATGTTACACTACCTTGGAATCTCCACCACATTTGAGCAATTCGAATTCCTTGCATGCATGAGCTATTTTTGGTTGATTGACCAGTTGACTAGATGATCTTTGTGTTAGACTATTGTCCCACTGCACAACTAACCTCTAACTAGTTCTATTAACTATTAGAACTAGTTTAATTGAGTAAAACTAGAAATAACTGAACTAGATTGCTAGAAATTAGAAATCAAACATGCATGAATGAACTCCAAGCCCTATAACTCGATTTTACTGAGCCAACTGAGTGAAAAGAGCCATTTCACCTCAACTAACTATCTCCAAGTTGTTTGCTGATGTGTAAATTTTGAATTCTCTCAATTTGACCAAGGCTAAGTCAAATTGAGCCTTTCTTGCTACACTTCTCAACAAACATGCCTCTCCCATTCAGACAAGTGTTATCCTTAATGCTTGAATAAATGTAGTTTCTTCTATGTGAATAACTCATTTTCACATGTTGCATCTGCCACTAGTAGGCTCTTCCATTTAATGAGGTACTTAGTAATTGTTCCATTTCTCAATTGCTTGATCTTTGTTTCAATGATTGTTTTGTTCTAGTATGATTTTTCCTTCTCATTAATACCTAGTAAACTAGTTTATATTAGGATCTTATCATTAATTACCTTATTTAACCAACAAAAATGGAATATTGGACGTATATGTAAATATGGGGGAAATTATAAGCTCGATTTTCTTGCCTTTTGAAGAAAATATCATGAAAAGATCTTGAAAACTAAAGGTCATTGTTCCCAATGATAGTAACCATTGGATCCCTAATACAACATCACCACCACCCATTTGGATTGCAATCATGGGACTATTCAATAAATACTTCCCCATATTCAGCTTAATACTATGTCATTTCCCTAAATAATCTATGGTACCTCCATCTGCAATCATTACTTGAAATTCTAGGGTTAGAGATACAAAACAATTGAGAAGTTTTACTAATTTGTAATTGATGAAGTTATGGTTCCTACTAGAATCAACAAACGTTATTACATTTTCTTTTTATATATCCTTCTATCTTGAGGGTTTATGGAGTACTAATGCTAGATAATGCATGACAAGATACTATTGGAGTAGTCTTTTCTAGCTCTAGATCTCATGATGGTTCAAGTACTTGATCCTATTCATTTTTGAAACATATGTAGAAGAATTTATTCTTGTCCCATTTATTCCCCTTAATATACTTGTTGTCACAATTGAAACATTTTCCTTTTGCTCTTATTGCATCTGTTTATTGAGGTTTCAACCTTGTTGGTTGAGTGAGGATTGGAGCAGGAGCAAGATGTTCTCTTTAGTTGTTAGCGACCACTCTCCCATATTTTTACTTTCAACTTTCCTTGTGAAATTAAAATCATTCTCTAGGGATTTAGGTTCAAAGAGATGCATCTCATTTTTTATGTTTTCCATTAAAGATCCCATAAATGGGTCTAAGAAATTGTTCTCTGAAATGTTATTTACTCTAAGAATAAAATTTTGAAATTGTTGAATGTGCTATGTAATTGGACCTATTTATCAAATATTTACTAGTTAACTAAGGAATATATTGCTCTTAATATCCCCATAATGTGCTATCAATTCCTCCATAAAAATAAACCAAGATACAATAGAATCCATATTCCTTTCATAAATTTATGAATACTATACAACTTTATCTTGTTCTGAATGCATGGATATAATATTTACCTTTTGTAAGACTATCACTTAGTGTAGATCAAAGTATTTCTTGACTTGGAATGTCCATGTTTTAGGATCGTTACCATCAAACATCCTCATATCAATCATTGAAATGAAGTAGTTCCTTGGTGTTGACTTGGATCCTTAATGATTTGGATCTTGGATCAAAAAATCATGATTATGGTTCTAGGATTCTATATTTTTGCACTCCAATTGTGAAAAAATCCCCCCTCTATGTGATTGAGTTTCAACACAATTTTTCTCCTTATTTTCATGATTTCCTGGCATCTCAATATATTTTTTATGAAGCCTCTTATGGAGAAGCGTATCCATGGAATTCATGGATTTTTGTATTTCTTCCTTAATGGATTTTTAATTTCTTCCTTTTTTCCCTCCATCTCTTGTTCCATATTTTGTATTGATCCTCACACCTATGAAAAATGACTTTCCAACTTGGAACTTGGTATTGGACATCTTCTATTTCTTCACGAGTCATGGATGATATTTCTAGAAGTTCAAGTGGTGAAGAAAATTTTGAAGAACCCTTAGGAGCCATGTGTGTAAATAAAAGTGATCATATTTTTCCTCTTTATCAAAAAAATTGACTACACAAAAATGTATCTTCCAAATAGAAGTTATGTGACAACTATAAGTTACATACCTTTCAAAACCCTAATTTTTAAAATTTTTGGATGGTTGACCTTTGTCCTAATATATCTTTAAAATTTGAGTCCTTGTCAATTTGAAATTAAAAATGTAGTACTTTGATGTCTTCTCTACAAATCCATAGGTCTAATCAAATTTTGGTGTGCCAAGTGAAATTTATTGTAACTTTCCCAAAACTTACTAATTTTTGGCCTCTTCCTAAGAGTGAACTTGTATATTATATCATGTGTCCAATTTTTCAAATATGATTTTGAAATTTTGACTTAAGGTACTTGTATTCTCCTCAAAACACTATAAATTTCACAATCTAAAATTTGACTATTAAAATGTTACAACAAGCCTA
Organism: Pinus taeda; assembly: GCA_000404065.3. Lineage (NCBI taxonomy): Eukaryota > Viridiplantae > Streptophyta > Pinopsida > Pinales > Pinaceae > Pinus > Pinus taeda. The sequence continues at coordinate 182,603 of APFE030063492.1, forward strand.
CCAAGATGACTCGTTTAAAAGATGTTATTTGGACTAGTCACAAACCCTAACTTCCATAAGGTATATCTCTAAAATTATAGTGAACAAAAATCTAACAAATGTATCACGTATACCTTGATATCTCTCCTTAACAACCTCAAAATTTCATTGTTTGAATCCTCCCAAAATAATTGTTAGATAAAAAATACCAAGAATAATTGTTTGGAAGTCATTTTAAGACCAATCAAAAATTCTAACTTCCACAAGGTATACCTCTGAAAGTATAGTGAAGGAGAAAATGATATTGTTACAAATTGTAATTCAATATGCTTCCTTAAGCTCCTCAATTTTTTTCTATATTAGTATTCTCCAAAAAAAAAACTATAGCAAAAATTCCAATATCACAAACCCTAACATCCATAGGGTATATCTCTAAAACTATAGAAAATTCGAGTCTACAATTTTGACCAAATATAATTCAATATCTCCTCAATTGTATCAAAATTTCATGATTTGAAGTTTCCAAAAAAAATTATAATGAAAATGCTAAAATGACTTGTTTGAAGCAACAAAACCCTAGGTTTGTATGCTTTGATACCAAATGTTATGAATTATGTTCCTTAAAAATGATTAGTCAAGGAAGACAATCACTTTTAGGGTGGGGCCTCCTTTTACAATGAATACAGTACAAGAAAATACATGATGACCCTAAGATTAAGTCTCCTCGATATATGTGTAAGAGATAAAGGGTACAATTGTAGTGAAAGGTTACAATGAAAGGTTTTGGTCTACATAATCATATAAAATTATGAATGTAAGAACCCAATATCAAGGGGGTATTTGGAAAAAAATGAGGCATTTTTCAAGGGTTATTTGGTCCCAGCATCTCAGTTAAAGGCACAATTTAAGGGTTAAACATGCAGAGGATTATGAAGGCTTGAGGGGTTTGAAGGATGCCTAGGAAAAATAATTCTAATTTGAAAGGATCTACTATCAATTACTACAATTACATGACTATGATTACATGAGCATGCACATTAGCACAAACAAAATAAGTGTGTAGTTGTCTTTCCTTAAACAATTGTCTTTCTTAAAATAAGGAAGAAAAAATTACATCTCTGGCCATGCATGTTTCAGCTGCAACTTAAATCAAAGAGAAGGAAATATTTAGGTTAACAAAAAAGGGGAAAACCTCAACTAAAAATGAATGTTACAAGGATCCATCTATAGTAGCCATAATTTCATCCCAATAATTTTAATAAAATCACTCAAGAAATTATGCAATAAAAGTTGGAAACACTAACTGGTTAAGGCCCTTTCTATATAAACCCTAATTAAAAATAAATTTATGTTGCCATCAAATACAATTGAAGCCAAATATGGTTTGGACAACCTATAAAGGGTAAAAGTTAGAATTTGCATGGTAAAAATTAGGACATGGTGTTTAACCTTTGTTCTTGTCACAATGATAGCAAGACAAATTGAAACACGGCGGAAAATCCTTAGAACGCATGGCAAAACCCTTATTTTATAAAGTTAACCTCATGGTTGCAAAGCTCATCTCTCAATCAGTTCAAACACAAATGGAACCATTATGGTGGAGAGGTTGATGGTACATAGTTACCCTAATAGTGACGAGTACATCCCCACCATTGATTAAGCCCTAACAAAAACAATAACCCTTATCCTTAAGCTATGATGGTGGATTGTGCTAGATAAATAATCTAGGATAACCATAGCCCTGAAACTATAAAAGGAGACATTGAACCATAACGTAATGGATAAGAAAAGTTTCCATATAATTTCCATAAGTGGATAAGAAAAGTTTTCAATATAATGTCCAGCCAAGTTGGATGTTAATCCAAACTCAAAAAGTAAAGGCATTACAATGTTACTTGATGCAGGATAAATAAAGTGAATGCTTTTGGAAATCATTGAGTTATTTTACTTTTGCAAATAAAAATTTAAAGGTCATCATGTTGATGTGGAAAATAATATATGTATTATGTTAAAAAAAAGTACAGAGGAATTCATAATTGTTTCTAAGTGAATTTTGGAGGGATGTTACATATGGTATCAGATAAAAATAGGTTGCAACAATTTAGCCTATGATATGACCATCTTGTTTAACAAAATGAATGCATGCTTTTGCATAGAAGAAGAATAAGAGTAAGCAAAAGGGGGAGGTGACAATAGAACCTCAAGAAGACACTCACCTAGGTGAATACGGGATTTGGGTACATTTGGGTGAACAAGCACACGTTCCCAAACCATAATTAATGAATATGGTGAGATATATGAGGATAGAGTTAGTGAACTTCTGTGTAGGAAATGAGAAGCTTGTAAAAGTTACTGAAAAATAAGAAAAGCTCCTTAAAACTAAAAGACAAATCCAATCCCAAGATTGTGGAAATAATAATGGAGGAAGAGGACCAATGAGAGACATCCAAGTAGAAGAATTATGATGACATGGCTAAATGTAAAGAATATAATTCTAAGGAGGTAGAAGAGCACAATTCACAATAATTTCATTTTAAGCATGGAAAGAGACCAAAATAGAACTACAAGGAGAATTCAAGAAGATTAAACTCCGAACCTATGACGAGGAGTCTAAAAAAGCAGCAGAGGTGTTGTTTCTTAATATCAATAGATACTTTGAAGTTTATGATTATTCTACTGAATCAAAAGCTAAATTAGATGCATACCAGCTATAGGGAAAAGCTTCCTTGTGGTGGGAAGATGTCAGAACAGTGCACAATTTAGAAAATAATAATGTTAACTGGGAGGAATTCTAAAGACTTTTTAACGAAAAATATTTAATTGAACCATATTTTGATGACAAGACCAAAGAATTCAATGATTTTAAACTTTTCCAAATGTCAATGGATGAAATTTACTCATCCTTTGAGATATGTGCCATATATATGAGAAAAAGAAAAGATAAAGTACATTGCTTTAATAATTGTCTTCCTCTCTCTTTTAAAGAACGAATTGAACACAATAATCCAAAAACAATGGATGAGACCATTAGAAAAGAAATAATATGTTATCATTAGGGTAGGTAGAGAAATAAAAATGTGAAATCATGTCCTAATAGAAAGGACATATTTTCCCAGTGTGGAAAAGTAGGAAAATATGGACCTTTTAAACATTTCGGTAAGGGTAGCCAAAGTTGAAATTCCAATAAAAGTAATAATTAGACCTAAAGAACTCAAAATCAAACCGGATCCAAACAGATAAAATTATGTAATAAGGTATTTAATGGGAAGGATAAAGAATCCTTAAAATGTTAGAGAATCCCATCTTCTATAAGACTTCCCCTACAATACAAAATCTATGTAGAATCTACAAAATATTCAAGAGGCCTTCATCGTTAATGATGTGGTGGCTAGGAATATTCCATGAATCAATGCAGCATTGGAAGAGTGCTAGGAAGAACATCAATCCACATGGTGGAGATAGAAGGCAAAATTTTAACCAATATGTTTCTGTTTTGATAGACCTTGGTGCCAGTTTGAGTTATATTAGCCACACGTTTGTAGAAAAATGTAAATTAAAACCTGAAAAGTACACAAATTCATGGTCGGTCTAGTTGGCTATTGGCACAAAAAGAAAAGCTACTAACTGAGTGAAGACATGCCCTGTTATTCTAAATGGGAACCAAACCACTATGAACATGAACATTATGTCATTGGTTTCATATGACATTCTAGTAGGGAAGGATTAGTTGGAGGGGCATAGGGAAATTATTAATTATCTTGGTAAAATTGCTACCTACATCCTAGTTAATGGATAAACTCAGATTGTGTAGGGGCATACCTAGGCCCATTTCTATTTCTAAAGAAGGTTGCAAGGAGAGGATGCCAATTGTTTTCCATTCAAGTGGAAGACCACTCTCAAGATAAACAAGCTAAATCCTTAAATGATTTGGAAGTTATTCGGGACTATCAAGACGTATTTCCTAATGAGGTTCCTTAGTTTTCCACCTAATATATTATATATTAGATTTATATATATATATATATATATATATATATATAATATATTAATTTGGGAGTTGCACTAGTATCAAAAGACATTACTAGATTGAGTGTGCTAGAAACTAGTAGAGTTAAAAATCAAATTACATGAATTATTACACAAAGGGTACATCAGACCGAGTGTTTCACCATGGGGTGCACCATTCTTATTTTTCAAAAAGAAAGCTGTAACATTCAGGTTATGCATTGATTATTTCCAGCTGAATAAATTTACAATTAAGAATAAGTATCCCATCCCTGGAATTAATGATTTATTTGACCAAGTAAGGGGTTCAACTATATTTTCTAAAATAGATCTCAAGTTTGGTTATCACAAGTTGAGGATTAAAGAAGAACACATTTTGAAAACAAATATTTAAACCCGATACAAACACTATGAGTTTACATGCTTCCCTTCAGACTTACGAATGCACCTACTACCTTTATGAGCTTGATGAATAATGTTTTTAGTAAATTTATGGACAAGTTCGTACTAATATTTATAGATGATATATTTATTTATTCAAAGACACCGAAGGAGCATAAATAAATCTAGAAATAATGTTTCATACTTTACGTGAACATCAGTTATACGCTAAGTTCAACAAATGTGAATTGTATCAAGATAAGATACAATATCTAGGACATGTGATATCTAAAGATGGAATGGTGGTGAATCCCGAAAAGGTAAATGTCATTCTTAACTGCCCAACCCTAAGGATGTGGCAGATGTTAGATCATTCATGGTTATTATAGGATATCATCGCAAATTCATAGAGGGATTTTCTAAGTTATCTTACCCCATAACCTCTTCGTAAAAGAAAAGGGTTAAATTTTAGTGGACTAAAAATTGTCAAGAGAAATTTGAAAATATAAAACATTTAATTATTGTTGCACTTGTGTTAAAAATAACATATCCTAATAAGGACTTTGTAGTTTGTAATGACACTTGTTTGGAAGGTTTAGGGGGAGCGCTCTTGAAGGAAGATCATGTGGTGGCTTATGAGCCCCGTAAAATAAAGGATCATGAAAGAAATTATGTAGTTTATGATATTGAGCTAGCTATAGTCATCCACGCATATACAATGTGGAGACATTATTTAACTGGTTTGAAATTTACCTTAATTACCGATCCTTTCAATTTAAAATAATTTCTTCAGTCAGCCTGACATGAATGTCAGGAAAGCCAAATGGATGGCCTTCTTGAGTGAATATGACTTCGAAATTAAGCATATCAAAGGAAAAGAAAACAAAGTGGTGAATGCACTCTCTATAGGTTTGAAGCATATTTGTGACGTAATAGTAAGTAGTGTTAAAACAAATTTCATAGAACATATTAATACGACAACATTAGAAGATAAAGGTTATAATTAGATTTGTGAAAATTTGAAAATCAAAGCTGACTATGGAACACAACCAAATTATGCGCTTAATGAAAATGGGTTGTTAACATTTAAAAATATAATTTATGTTCCGGATGTGGCTAGGATTAAATCACTGATATTAGATGAACACCATAAAAAAACCCTTTTCAACTCACTTAGGTTATCAGAAACTTATCACAACTCTAAGAAATGAATTCTTTTGGCCTGGTATGAAAAAGGAGGTAGTTGAGTACTTGGAAATATGCTAAGAATGTTAGCAGGTAAAAGTGGAGCATTAACACCCAAAAATATTATTGAATTCCCATCCTATACCATAATGGAAGTGGGAGGTAATTTCGTTAGATTTTATTACTAGATTTCCAAAGACTGGAAAACAACATGATTCTATTATAGTTGTAATAGACAAGTTATCTATGGCTTCTCATTTTATACTTGTTCGTTCTACATATAAAGCTGCAAAGGTGGTAGCAATTTTCATGAAAAAAAATTCAAACTTCACAGAATACCAAAGATTTTTATATCAGACAGGGATATGAAATTCACTTTTAATTTTTGGAAGGCATTGTTTACTGGAATGGGTACACAACTAAATTTGAGCATTGTGTACCATCCAAAAATAGATGGGAAAACTGAAATGGTCAATTAGGTCCTTGAGGAAATGTTGTGCATATATGTAATGAACCAACCCATGAAATGGGAGGGCTATCTACATTTATTTCAGTTTGCCTATAATAATAATTATTAGGCATCACTCAAGATGAATCCTTTTGAAGTTATGTATGGAAGGAAGTGTCATATCCCTTTAAGTTGGAGTCAGACTAAAGATAGGCTTATGTTAGGGCCAGATATACTATGGGAAATGGAGTAGATGGTGAAAAAAATTAAACATAACCTAAAAGTAGCGTGGGATAGGAAAAAAAGTTACACATACTTAAAAAGGACACACAGAAAATTCTAAGTGAGAGAACAAGTATATATTGAAAATATCTGAAAAAATAGTTCCTTAAAATTGGAACATTGTACTAAACTAGCCCCTCATTTTGTGGGCCATTTGAAATACTAGCCAGGGTAGGGCCAGTGGCCTACCAGCTAGAAATAAAAACCCACATTAGGGTTCATAATGTATTTCATGTGTCTCTTTTGAAAAGGTATATTCATGACCATGCTCATATTATCGATTGGAATGTTTTATAGGTCTAACTTGAAGGTGAGTTTGAGCTCGAACCTCTACAAATAATGGACCGGAAGGAAACTGCACTCCGTAATGGAGCTATCACCCAGGTCAAAGTGTAATGGAAGCACTTTGGGTCTGAGGAAGCCACCTAAGATATGGAGGATGAAATTAAAACAAAATTCCCTATGTTGTTTCAAGGAAAATGGAAGTATGAACGAAGGACTGTGTTCCCTTTCAACAGGAGGGGAGATGTGGTATTCCTAGTAAATTTGTCTTTTTATGGCTTTTATATTGGACATGTGGTTGAAATGTCAAGTGGTACAAGTAATATGTTATGACAATGTAAATATTTATTTTGATTAATAAAAATAAAATTTCATGTATTATTATTTTTGGAAATGTATTAAGGCTATCATGTGAGAAATTAGACTCCTAACTTCCAGGAAAACAGTTTGAACTAGTTATGCCCAAGAAGGGGGTAGGAACAAAAATGAAAAAAACCCTCCATTTTTCCATAGAGAGAACTATTGGCTAAACAGACCACCAAAGGAATACATGATTGGAGATAAATGTCATGGGTGAAATTTATTTTAAAAAAAGGACTATGGGAGATTAAGGTTGTCAAAAAAACAAAAAAAAGGCATCAGTGGGAGAGAAAGATTGGACCTGAATCTAGAATTAGCATGACATTGCTTGGGGTTAAGGAGGTGTAAACTAAGGAAGAAACACTATTTTTTTCCTTTTTCAAGTAGGAGTTAGAACTCGGGGGTCGCTACTGGAAAAATGTAGTTCACGGTTGGAAGTAACGTGACAACCTTTAATATACTTCCAGGAATTTTTAGATAAGTATAAGAACATCTGGAAAATATGTGTTAAATATATTGATTATGTAGTTTAGAGTTATGAAATAATAAGTAGGATTTCATTATGATTACATGTGTTTCCCTCGTTTTATTCAAGAAAGTGAATAGTTAAATCTTACTATTTTTTTGAGAATAAAATAAGTGTGTGTGTGTGTGTGTTCTTCTGTAGGAAAGCTAATTTTTAATAGATAGATGATTAACTATGTGGGTTATAACAGGTAAAGAATAAGTATTTCCCTACGAAGAAAAAAATGGGGAAAGGAAAACCTACCCAGAAACTGACCCTGGTATTCATTATACAGGGTGATATGAAAAGAAAAACGAGAGAGATTGACCGAAATATACGATTACATAGGCAACAAGGAAAATAGAAATATGTGAACAAACAGTATGAATTGGTAACATTTCATTTATAAAAAAGCTAAATTCATTTACATACTACAAAGACAGAGAGATATTATAAGACTGCAAATAATCTTGTTAAGTAGAAGTAGAAGTTTGATTCACAGGTTAGCATGTTGTAGGCCAAAGACGAGGAAGGGAAACCCTGTTGACTGGTAAAGAGTTATGTAGTCCTTTGAAAATTATTTATAGGGCCTTAGAGAAATACCTTAGATGGACATCGATGACCATATTGTTCATAAAAGTATGTGTTCATAATAATACACAATTTGTAGTGCACATTTTAAATCTGCAAAGAATATCCTTGTACGCATGAATGGAAACAAGTGTTAAATTGTAGCAGGAAAAGGCTTCATTTGAATTATGCCTTAGTCAAATGGAGAAATTCAAATTTCCACATCAACAGGATGACTTGAGTGGCAGTTAGTAGGAGTGACATGGCCAAGTCACTTAGTTAAGTCAGTCAATTTGAGTTTGTGGGAAAGAAGTAGAGTTGTGCATGAGTTGATTGCTAAGATCCAACAATCTAGTGGAGTTAAAGTTAGTGAAACTCAGTTATCTGAGCTCTAATCATGAATAGAGTTAGTATGAATTTAGTTGAGTAGTTGCAATTGTTGTTAACTCATTTATTTCTCAGTTAACTAGTCAATTTACTAAAAATATTCCTAGTCATGCATGCAATAAAAATTGCCTAATTGAGTGGAGGGAAATGACATAATTGTATTTATTATTGTATGCTAGTGAGTGTATAGTTTTTTCATGTATAAGATGATCTAATTTTCTCATAATTGCACAAGGGAATAAGAGGAAGCAGGAGGCCTATTTTGGCTAAGTATTGGCCAATGTAGGTACAGGAGAAGAAGATCAATATTGTAGTGCAGTTTGAGCTTCAAGCATTGAAGTTTTCATTGTAATATATCATTTCCCTCATCTAATATAATACAAAAAGAGGAGGTTTTTTTCCCATTTAGGTTTCCCGAGTAAAAAACCATGTTCATTGTGATTGAATGATTTCATATGTTTCTATTGTATGTTTTCCCTTCCATGGATTGAGTAGAAGAAATTTTTGTCTATTGTTTTATGTCTAAGTTCATTAGTAACTGCAAATTTCGAGTTATTTCTACATGGTATCAGAGCAATTGAAAACTACATAGAAACTAGGTTCCTGATTAACTCTGATAGAAATTTCGAATCGCATATTTGTGGTGAGGGAATTTGATTTCTAAAAGTTTTTGAATTTGAGTGCAACAATTTCTTCAGTGCAGGAACAATTTCTTTCAATCGATGGAGGCTTGAGTATGCATTGGAGGCAAATTTGAATTTATGTGCTTGGAAAGACAGAATGGAAGTTGTGATGGATGATAATTGAGTATTGGAGTACACACAAATTTATATTCCAAAAGCTGGGAGGATTATCCTAGAGGGAGTTAGAGACCATGTGGTTTGAATTTCCATGGAAAGGAGACTACTTATGCAATGTCGAAAAGCCTAACATATCTATTCCAATGTAGCAGTGATGCCAATAGATTGCATTGAAAAATAAGCTCAAGAACATTCGAATGAATAAAGTTGAAATTTGTTTAATACCTATCCAAATTTACTCAGGTCAAAGATGAACCTAGAGGAGTAGGAGAAATTGGGCCACCATCTGAATTTGTGAGATTAACACTCCTTGGTCTTTCGAAGTACCGACACAACTATCAAGATTCAATTAATGGAAGAGACAACCTCCTAGATTGGGAGAGACTTTGGTTTGACTTGGTGTAGGAAGAGATTAGAAGAAACACTAGAGGTGGAGTCACATCTAGATCTGATGAGGAAGAAGATTGTGCTCTAGCTAGAAAAGGAAATAATTCCAAAGGCAAGAAGGCCCAAGGCGAGGTAGAATCTACCCAGAACCATGGCAAGAAGAAATACCTCAGTAAAATTAAATGCTTTCAATTCCATTAGTATGGACAATATGCAACCAAGTGTCCGCACAATAAATCCAATAAGGAACCTGCAACAACAACAACAGGAGATTCTCTCACATAAAAATTCGAGTTGGATTTCACCCTCATTGCTTGCATGGCAAGCACAATAAGAGGGAGTGAGTGGTACCTATACTCCGGTGCTTCATATCATATGATAGGAAATGAGGAGTTCTTCAACATCCTAGAGGAAAAGGACCTACAATTACCCACAGAGCTTGGAGATGATGGGAGATGCAGTACCAAAGGCATTGACACTGTCACCTTTAAGAGGGAGTCAGGCTCTCATCTTCACCTAAAGAATGTAATTTATGTGTCGGGCCTAAAGAAAAATATAATTTTTGTTGTTTTACTTGAAGACATAGGATATGATGTGGTGTAATAGAGGGAAGGCATATTTGAAGCATGTTTCTACTAGAAAATTAAAGCACATCGGTGTTCAAGTTAAAAATTTCTACAAGCTAGAGGTAGATTTCACCATGCATGTGGCTATACCTCCAAGAGTGAGGTGGGATGATGTAGAACCTTAGTCCCAGAGTTGCAAATATTTGGCTAGGGTCCGTAGGAGAGAAGTAGCATTTGCAGTATACTCTTCTCATGGATCATTACCCTTGCTACAGGTGGCCACAATATTTAATAATAGAAGGATCAATGTAAGTTGATATAGTCAGATCTTGAGCAACAGTTGCAGAGGCTAGTTGCAATTAGAGACTCAGGAGACAGTTGCAGCTCAGAGACATAGTTAATTCATTGTTTTGGATGCTTCTGAGTTGTATTTGTTGTAGTAGCAACAATAATAGTGAAAGGGAATTTTATTTGTGTTATAGTACATTCCTCCATAGGAGCAAGATTGGGGTTGTGCAGAACCATTTTATTACTAAGAGGGAGTGTTAAATTGTAGCAACAAAAGGCTTCATTTGACTTATTTTTTGTCAAAAGGAGAAATTCAAATTTACACATCAGCAGGATGACTTGAGTTACATTTAGCAGGAGTGACATGACCAAGTCACTTAGTTAGCTCAGTCAATTCGAGTTTGTGGGAAAGAAGTAGAGTTGTGCATGAGTTGATAGCTAAGATCTAGAAATCTAGTGGAGTTATAGTTAGTGAAATTAAGTTATTTGAGCTCTATTCATGAATAGATTCAATGGCAGTTCATTTGAGTAGTTGTAACTATTCTTAACTCACTGATCTCTCAATTAACTAGTAAATTTACTTAAAATAGCCCTAGTCATGCATGCAATTCGAATTGCCTAGTTGAGTGGAGGGAAAAGGCATATTTGTATTTATTATTGTATACTAGTGAGTGTACAGTGTTTTCATGTAGCAGATGAGCTAATTTCCTCATAATTGCGCAAGGAAATAAGAGGAAGAAGGAGGCCTATTTTGGCTAAGTATTGGCTAGTGCAGGTACAAGGGAATGAGATCAATATTCCAGTGCAGGTTGAACTCCAGGCATTGAAGTTGTCATTGTAATAGATCATTGTTCTCATCTGATATAATACAAATAGAGGAGGGGTTTTTCCCAGTAGGGTTCCCCAGTAAAAAATTGTGTTCATTATGATTGAATGAATGCATGTGTTTCTATTGTATGTTTTCCCTTCTGCAGATTGAGTAGAATACATTTGTGTCTATTTTTTTTAGTCTGAATTCATTAGCAACTACAAATTTCGAGTTATTTCTACAACAGGAAGGGAATAAAAATAAGACATTGTAAAATCATGACTACAATTACATGAGCATGCACATTAGCACAAAGAAAATAAATATATAGGTGTCTTTCCTCGAACAATTGTCTTTCCTAGAATAAGGAAGAAAAAATTACATCTTCGGTCATGCATGTTTTGACAGCAACTTAAATCATAGAGAAGGAAATATTTAGGTTAACAAAAAGGGGGAAATACTTAATTGAAAACAAATGTTACAAGACTCCATCTACATTGGCCAAGATTTTGACCCAATAATTTTAAAAAAAGAAACCCTCAAGAAATTATACAACAAAATTTGGAAACCCTAATCGTTAAGGCCCTTTTTGTATATACCATAATTACAAATAAATGTTGTGTTGTCAATGGAAAAATTTGAAGCTAAAGATGGTTTGGAGAACTTGTAAAGGGTAAAAAAAAATTGAGTACCTACAAGGTCTGAAGAAGAAATAAATAACCTTGTAAGCAATTAACCCTCGAATATGTGTCAGAACAAAACCCCAAGTGTGGCCGAAGACTAACCTATAAACAAAAAGATTAAAAAAAATTAGTTCAATCTCAAGTTACCCAGAATATCTTCGTAAAAATATTATAAAAAGGAATTTTATTGCAAACTAGTATCTCACCTTGGAGGTGGGTAAATGAATCTCCATGGAATTACCCTATTATAGTAGAAAATGTGTTCAGTATTGTAAATATATAGAAAGAGACCCTTTCAAGAAAATAACTGAGTTAGGGTTTTTAAATTCCAGACTTATTTCTAAGGATTTACCATAAAATAATTCCTTTGATAAATGTGTAGCAATGTTTGAATTCCTTAAAAGGAGGTCACCATGATAGAACCTTCAAAAGAAGTCAGCGTTGACCTACAAGTATACAACCACACCAAAGAAAATTAATTTTCATAACCTATTCCATTCATTTCCAAAAATTGTACAGAAGTATATAGTAGAGAAAAATAAGTAATTAGAATGTGCAAGGTCGAAATTAGGACATGGTGTGTAAGCATTGCCTCTGTCACTAAACAACCTTTGTTCTCATCAAAATGTTATCAAGACAAATCAAAACACAGTGGAAACTCCTTAGAATTCATGGAGAAACCCTTGTTTTACTAAGTTAATCTCATGGTTGTAGAGCTTGGCTCTCAACCGGTTCAAACACAAAGAGCACCATTAAGGCGAAGAGGTTGAGGGTAGGTAGTTACCCTAACGGTAACGGGTACATCCCCATTGTTGATTAGAATAGAGAAATCATCACCGTTAAAACAAATGATACACGCTTAGGGTATGAACGAGCTATGCAGGCCCTCCTTCCACATAGTTCTTTCACGTGGACAGAATGTCGTGTGGATTGTGCTAGAACAATAATATAGCATAGACATAGCTCTGAAACTGTCAAAGAAGACATTGAACCACAAGGGAATAGATAAACAAAGTTTCCATCTAATGTCCATAAGTGGATAAGATAAATTTTCAATATAATGTCCAACCAATTTTTGAGTGTTAAGCCAAATTTAAAAAGGTAGATACATTACAATGTTACTTGATGTGGGATAAACAAAATGAATGTTTTTGGAAATCATTAAGGTGTTTTAAATTTACAAGTAAAAATTTAAGGGTCATCCTGTTGATGTGACAAATAATGCATGTTTTTTTTTTTAATTGCTAAGCAATTCATAATTGTTTATGAGTGATTCTTGGAGGGATGTTACACTAACAAGTAGTTTTTGTTCATAGCAATATCCTCCTCAAAGTCTTGAAGCTCATCTTGGACCTCCACTAGATATTGCTCTCTGAATAATATAGTAGATGTAGCTGCCCTCAAAGGGATTTGGGTCCACCTTGACTCCCTTGACCTCCACCACCACCAGGACTACAAACCCTCAACCTAACCATTCTTGTGCCCCAGGGAAAATGCACCAACTACCAATGCAATGATAAAGACCTCAAACCCATACTTAAGGAATAATACAGGTCGACAATATAGAGAATCCATGACCAATAGCAGTGTCAATAGTAGGAAAATAAAGGAAAGATCTTAAGCGAGTTCGACGTAGGAAAAAATCACCTAGACTAAAACACGAGTGGTATGCTTGAAGATGAGAGAAGGCACGAGAATGATCACATTAAATGTCATTGTTTTGTACATCTTAGGAAATGATGGGAAATGAGTAGAGTGCACTTAAATCCAACCTAGTCCTCATGTCAGTAGTGAAATCCATATACGGACCAAGAAGGAGTTATAACTACCTTGCATGTTGCTCCCCTTAATCTCAATTAAACTACCACATATCTCCATCATCTCCAACAAGGTGGCATGTCTATCTCACTCATAAAGTGAGGTGAGAGCACCCTTCATGCATCACTTCTCACCCCATCTAATTTTATATTATATCTATATAATATAATATATATATATTATAATATATATATATATATATATATATATATTTATATATATATATATTATATATATATATATACTTACTTTAATTTAGCAGAATATAAATATTTTTTAATTATTGTGGTATACTATCTAGTTATTATAAAATTTTAAAGTAAAAAATAAACTTTAAAAATAATTAAATTATAAAAGTAAATAAAATTAATTTTTATCATTAAAAATAAAGTAAATTAATATTTATTTCGTTTATTTTTCATAAACTTAATAATCTCCATATATCTTTATATTAATAAAAATTATTAATTTTATTATAAAAAAAAAAAAAATTTATAAATAATTCAATCACAAATTTATAAATTTAAAACATTACTTAATTAAATTAAATCCATATTCATAAGTAGTTCTAAGGGTTAGTTCAAGTGGTTTATATCCATACGTGAAATTATTTGATCATGTTGCTAGTAGTTGTTGATCATGAGTTTGACTCTGTGATTCCCATGGGACAAGGCTCCATAATTAGGATCGATGGTTTACCATCCACGAATTGTGGGGATGTACTCTGAGATTTCTTGTACTTTAATTCTAAGAGAATATATACATATATATGATTTTTTATTATTATTAAAATTATAATAAGTATATATTATAATAATAATAGTGATTATGAATGTTAATTGAAATTAATTGATTTAATTAATTGCTTCCATTGTCTTGTTTTCCAGGGAGGTGAGAACAACTATATCAAAAAGACTATTGGGAAAGACAGAAAATCTTATATAGCAACATAAACATACCCTATAAAAACATCTTAAAAGAAAGCAAATTTTCAGTAAGAAACCATTAAAAAAATGTAGGAGTGACTGCATCTAGAGCTTGATTTAGATCAGGAATGGGGTTTCCTGTGAACTCGTTATTGGCACTAGAATCATAGAACTAATAATTATTGACTGGAATTTGATCCTGAAGTTTTTTTATTTTCTATCGGAGCGTGTCCAATTTGTCATCCTGGTAAGACACTCTACTCTTTAATTCTTGAATTTCATCCAACATCATAGCTATAGTTTTCCATTGTTCCTAGAACTTCATGTTGGTATCTAGAATTTCCACATGCTTAGGGACTTGTAGAGTTTTTTTACCAAGGCCATGACACTGAAATTATTTGTGATATCAAGAGGCCATTTCAAACTTGTTGAGAGAAGGCTGAGCTATAACTGAGGAGTAGGGCGGAGTCAAGAAAGTGAAATAGGGCAAAGGGGGACAACATTTAGAGAGGCAGCTTAGTGGAGATTAAACAATTGGAGAGCTCAATTCTAACCTGGGGGGAGAGGTTAGAACAAAAAACAAGAGGTTGGGCAAACTACTCTAGACCACAGGCGAGATGAAGATGAGGAGGAAACAAGAGCGAAGGAACTTAGACAGAGCATATAGGCTTTGGTTAAGAGGAAATAAAGGACTTTGGAGGACGAATTCCAAACTTGAAGAGTGATGGAAGAGCTTAAAATTGGGACCAAGCCACATGGCCACTTTAAAGACACCAAATTGGTGAGCATTGGATTATTATAGTCAAACTATTGAACCGGAGAAACTCCAAATAATATTTCCTAGAGCTAGGACAGAAGATTACTAGTTCCAAAGGCCAACAGATGGCTCGAACCAAATAGAAACCATACCTGAGAGAACCTTGAACTCTTCAGCATTGGTTTGCCATTGAATTATACCCAGGGATTCTCCAATCACATGCACCAGAGTAAATGAATCTAGATCTAAACATAAATGTCGATCATTGCAGAATAAAAACCAATGGAGGTGGAGGACAAGCGTTGAGGTTGTTCCTCCATCGAAAAATGGTACTTAAAGTGTGCAAGGAGGATGCAATCGAATGGGATGCATGTAGATGAATGATGGAGGCTACCATGATAGCCTGGTTGTCTTGTATATCATAACTTGCAAAGATCCTTCTAAGAGGGTGCTTGATCATTCACATGAATGGATAGTTAAAACCAAAGTGCATTTTGATAATGATACAGAACATAGCTTGGGAGGGGAGTCAAGGTAAGGTCCACCATCCTTAAACATTAAAACATTTCTAATTTATTATAAAAATTAAAAATAAATATTAATCTACTAATTTATTATAAAATAATAAATAATTATAAATAATTTAATCGCAATTTATAAATTTAAAACATTACTAAATAAAAATTAAAATTCCATATCCATAAACAATTTATAAATTGAAAACGACACACCAGCACACGAGCATGCACACACGCGCGACACACAACATAATATATTATATATATCAAAGGTTTATATTATTAGAGTTTATTATTTAATTAAATTTAAAATATTATATTATATGTATCTATATATATAGCTCTAAGGGTTAGTTCAAGTCGTTTGGTTTCAGACATGAAGTTCTTTGATAATGTTTTAGTAATTTCTTCATGAATTTGACTCTCTTCGATTCCCTTGGGGTGAGGCTTTGTAATTAGGATTGATGGTTTATCATCCATGAAATGCGAGGAAGTACTCTGAGATTTCTTGTGCTTTTGTTTTAAGTGAATATATATATATATATATAACAACATATATAACAACATGAATATACTGTGCGAAAACATCCCAATAGAAAGCAAATTTTACAATAAGAAACCATTAAACAATTGTAGGAGTAACTCCATCTAGAGCCTAATTTAGATTAGGAAGGGGGATTCCTATTAACTTTCCATTGACATTAGAATTAGAGAACTGATGATTATTGATTGCCAGTTGGTCCTGAAGTTTTGTGATTTTTTGTCAGAGGGCATCCAATTTGTCACCCTGGAAAGACGTTCTGCACTTTAACTCTTGTGTTTCATCTAGCAACATAGCTATAGTTTTCCATTGTTCCTAGAGGTTTGTTGCCAAGACTGTGAGACTGAAAGTCTTTGCGACAGCAGGAGGCCATTTCAAACTTTTCGAGAGAAGAATGAGCAGTAACTAACAAGTAGGGGGGATTCGAGAAAGTGAGACAGGGCAAAGGGGGACAACATTTAGAGAGGCAACTTAGTGGAGATTCAACAATTGGGCGAGCCCAATTCCATCCTAGGGGGGGGAGATGTTAGAAAAAAAAACCAGGAGGTTGCGCAAGCTGCTCTAGACCACATGTGAGATGAAGGTGAGGAGGAAACAAGAGGAAAGACGTTTAGACAGAGCATACAAGCTTTGATTAAGAGGAAACAAAGGACATTGGAGGACAAATTCCCAATATGAAATGTGATGGAAGAGTCTAACATTCAGACCAAGCCACATGGCCACTTCAAAGACACCAAATTGGTGAGCGTTGGATTGTTATAGCCAACTATTAAAATAGAGCAACATTAAATAATGCTTCCTAGAGCTAGGAAATAAGCTTACTAGTTCCAAAGGCAAACAAATGGCTCGAACCCAACAAAAACTAGACTTGGATGAACCTTGAACTTTGCAGTGTTGGGTTGCCATTGAATTAAACCCAAGGACGCATTGATCACATGCACCAGTGTAAATGAATCAAGATCTAAACATAAATGTCAAGCATTGGTGAATGAAAACCATCGAAGGTGGAGGACAAGCGTTGAGGTTATGCCTCTACCGACAAATGGTACTTGAAGTGTGCAAGGAGGATGTGACCGAGTGGGATGCATGTAGATGAATGATGGAGGTTGCCATGGTAGCCTGGTTGTCTTGTCTATCATAACTCGCGAAGATCCCTCTAAGAGGGTGCTTAATCATTCACATGAGTGGATAGTTAAAACCAAAGTGCATTGTGATAATGATGCAAGACATAGCTTGGGAGGGGGGTCAAGGCAGGGTCCACCACCCTTGAACGTTATTTCCTTCCATTTGTCCCAATTTTGAGAAGGCAAGCTTGATTAGCTTGAAGATCAACCTCCATATTCTAGTTATGGAGAACATGATAAAAGGATTTTTGAGTGAATTCTTCCAACAATCGAGAGAGTCACTGGAGCAATATCTTTAGATGTTCATCCATGGGCCAGGTTTTGTTGTGAAGGTATTGGATGATTAGAAGCGAGTCTCCCAATATTAGAATATTAGAAATTCTCGTATTCTTTGTTAGGACCAGACCATGTAACTTGGCCTAATTATTGGTCATGCATCCTAGACCTAGAAAGTACCTTATTTCAATTTTTCCTTCAAGGTTATAAAGAAGCCCCTGCCACCCTAGGTTTTAGTGGACGGTAATCATCATCAACATCATGAAAAATAAAATAAATACATTTCTGAAAAATCATATTTTGTTTTTCATTATAAAAATCACCACTAACTTTATATATATATTATATATATTATATATATATATATGTATATATGGGGAAAACCTTATAATAATTAGAGTGATCAAACCATATTGGGGACAACTATCATTGGTGGTTATTTGCAATAGCAGGTTTACTCATCATTATTATTTAAGAGAAACCATGCCCCATGTATTTACCCGTCAGTAGTTTGTAAGGGGGTAGGCTTTTTACTCTTGCCTAAATATCTCTAGGTCTTCGGTCGTTAACCTCTCTCCTTATATCGGAGAAAAACAACTCTTAACCAAACAAAAAACTATTTTAAATATTATATAATTTACTTATACTTAAAACAAAATTTTAATAACATATTAAAATTTTTTATTAATTTCATAAATTGATATAGAGGACTTATTTTGTAGAACATTAATTTCAACATAAAAATTTGCACAATAAATATTTTAAATAAATTGGAATCTATTTTTAATTATGTTCATGAAATAATTTCCGTGCATTTTGAGTAAGAAAATATACATTTTTCCTTGAACCTAATTATACCGATGAAGACCATCCGCGTGCACAAAGATTCACAGAGATATTATATTTCTCACCGGTACTCCTCTAGGATTTAAAGTGAGTTTGGGGGATTTAATAATTATTATTAATTTTAATTTTTGAAAAATTTCAGTAATAATTAATTGCATGAATGAAAATAACACTATCGGAAATTGGTTAAGAGTGACGTTTGTTTTTAATTCAATCTCTGTTTGAAGATGCTTATTCACAATATTTTCGCGATTCTTGGTTTCACTTAGCGCATTGATTATAACAGTTAACAAATAGTTTACGTGTTCAATTTTGAAGTTTTATAAAAGTAAAATTTGATAATTATTATACAAAACAAAATGATAGAATCAATGTGAATGAACATGACGGATTCTGTAGTACTTTTATGTTACTCTTCTATTTGTTTTGAATTTTTATAACGGTGTATCTTAAAACTAGCATTTACATCTTATGTTGCAAAGGAAACGTCGTAAGACATATAATGGGGAAGAATAACATAGAGTGGGGAAGAATAGGTCGATGCCTTCTGATGTTGATATTTAAATTTGACACATGTAAAATTAAATCAAATTTTGAAATAAATTAGAATAATTCAATATTTATTTAAATAATTATATCGATTTGATAATTGAAAAAAAAATAAAAAATTATAACCTACATTATTTAAATATAATTGAATTAAGGAAGATTTTGATATTTAAATCTGACAAGTAGAGAATTTGACTATGTATTAAAGTTTAAAGAAATTCCAATAATATTCCTCTTTTCATACCTTTCTTCTCTCAAATAATTTCAACATTTACGAACCACTTACATAATATTATTATGAAAATAATTTCAACATCTACCAATTATTTACACAATGTAATTATGCATTAAAGTTTAAAAGTAAAAGAGAATTAAATATTTATATGAATGTTATATGGATATAATGTTAGAATAGGTGAATTCCACCATTCTCTCAAATAATTTCAACATTTACGAACCACTTACATAATATGATTATGCAAATAATTTCCATCTACCAACTATTTACACAATATAATTATGTATAAAGTTTAAAAAGTAAAAGAGAATTAAATATTTATATGAATGTTATATGAATATAATGTTAGAATAGGTGAATTCCACCAGGTTTTATGTTCAAATCTCATTGGGAGGAGTTAAATTGCAAGGCTATGCAATACACTATCGATCTAGGCAATCTCATACATGCAACTCGGTACCTGTAATAAAATCTGATGTAGTTGTTGATGTCGATACCTTCTGATGATGTAGTTGTTGATGTTGATGTTGATGACTTATTGCGCATTCTTGCTCTTCCTTTGCCTTGATGCTGATGCCTTCTTGCACTTTCTTGCTCTTCCTTTGCTTTGCCTTCTTGCTGTAAGAATCCAAGTATGCCACACCCACCAAGAGTGCTCCAAGAAAACTCTAAGTCTCTAAGAGTATGAGAGACAAAGAAGAATGAGAGAGCTCCAAAATTGAATTGAGAAAAGGTTCACATTGAAAAGAAGAAGCTATTCTCAGAAGCCTTTTTATTAATGAGGCCTTTATTTTCTTCATTTTCCATTGTTTTCCTTCATTTCCCTCCTCACATGCAACATGTGACCTTTCACCTCATTTTTCTCCCATTTTCCATTATTTTTCTTCATTTTTACCCACTGGAGAATTGAAAGCTATTCTTAGCCAGATATATGTGCAAGAGCCAACGTGTTTCTTGATTATGTCTTAATTCAAAGTCTTGGTTAATAGATTTATGTCTTAATTGGAAGTCTTGGTTAATGGATTAGAGTAACACTCTAATGATTAACTATTACCTCAATGAAAATATAAAATTCCATAGATGTTATCCCTGATTGCCCATAGCTCATTCGGATATGATGTTTTACATAATGGAATATCTATAAATGTTCTTTTGGTTCAAATATGTTATTACATAATGGACTATATACAAATGTGCTTCTGGAAAGATATAAATATAAGAAATATAGCGACTCGTTTATCTTCATTTTTACAGCATTTTCAACAACCTTCTTTTTTGAACATAATTGTTACTATTTTTTTTAAGTTGGTTTGATCCCTTGGATTTTGAACTTTGAATCATGGTAATCACCAATTAAATATTTTCAACCGTCTTTCTTTGAACATAATTGTTACTAATTTTTTTTAAGTTGGTCTGATCCACTCGATTTTGAACTTTGAATCATCGTAATCACCAATTAAATCGCATCGCAATTGATTCTCTAGATTTTTCTTATTTTAGACAATGCCAAAATCATTTTTCAAATCAACTCAGTGGAGAAATTGAATGCTTCCTCGAAGATATATGTTTATTCATTTTTTGAATCATGGTAATCACCAATTAAATCACATCGCAATTGATTCTCTGGATTTTTCTTATTTTAGACAATGCCAAAATCATTTTTCAAATCAACTCAGTGGAGAAATTGATTGCTTCCTCGGAGATATATGTTTATTCATTTTACTGATGCACTTTTTATGTTGGATTTCGAGGAATTCTTATTTAGAAAATATGTGTATCTTTAGAACAAATTGCTCTTAAATTATGGAAGATTTAAAAATTAATAACTATTTTATTTTAGTAAGTATATTAATTTGATAATTGAAAACAAATAAAAAAATATAACTAGATTATTTAAGTCTAATTAAATTAAAAAAGATTTTGATATTTAAATTTCACACATGTAAAATTAAATTAAATTTTGAAATAAATTAGAATAATTCGATATTTATTTGAATGATTATATCCTTTTGATAATTGAAAAAAAATGTAACTACATAATTTAAATGTAATTGAATTAAGGAAGATTTTGATATTTAAATTTGACAAGTAGACAATTTGACTATGTATTAAAGTTTAAAGAAATTCCAATAATATTCCTTTTTTGATACCTTTCTTCTCTCTATTAATTTCAACATTTAGGAACCACTTACATAATATGATTATGCAAATAATTTCAACATCTACCAACTATTTACACAATATAATTATGTATTAAAGTTTAAAAGTAAAAGAGAATTAAATATTTATATGAATGTTATATGAATATAATGTTAGAATAGGTGAATTCCACAATTCTCTCATATAATTTCAACATTTACGAACCACTTACATAATATGATTATGCAAATAATTTCAACATCTACCAACTATTTACACAATATAATTATGTATTAAAATTTAAAAAGTAAAAGAGAATTAAATATTTATGTGAATGTTATATGAATATAATGTTAGAATAGGTGAATTACACCAGGTTTTATGTTCAAATCTCATTGGGAGGGGTTAAATGGCAAGGCTAGGAAATGGAATTTTTTGTGCTATCACAACCAAGAAACCACATGCATGGCAAAATAGTGAAGAAATCATATATCAAATCCGATATAGTTGTTGATGTCGATGCCTTCCGATGTGATATTTAAATTTGACACATGTAAAATTAAATTAAATTTTGAAATAAATTAGAATAATTCAATATTTATTTGAATGATTATATCAATTTGATAATTGAAAAAAATAAATAAAATTATAACTACATAATTTAAATATAATTGAATTAAGGAAGATTTTGATATCTAAATTTGACAAGTAGAGAATTCGACTA
This sequence comes from Pinus taeda, assembly GCA_000404065.3. NCBI lineage: Eukaryota > Viridiplantae > Streptophyta > Pinopsida > Pinales > Pinaceae > Pinus > Pinus taeda. Next base: position 204,975 of record APFE030063492.1, read on the forward strand.
TGTATTAAAGTTTAAAGAAATTCCAATAATATTCCTCTTTTCATACCTTTCTTCTCTCAAGTAATTTCAACATTTACGAACCACTTACATAATTTGATTATGAAAATAATTTCAACATCTACCAACTATTTACACAATACAATTATATATTAAAGTTTAAAAGTACAAGAGAATTAAATATTTATATATGAATGTTATATGAATATAATTTTAGAATAGGTGAATTCTACCATTCTATCAAATAATTTCAACATTTACGAACCACTTACATAATATGATTATTTAAATAATTTCGACATGTACCAACTATTTACACAATATAATTATGTATTAAAGTTTAAAAAGTAAAAGTGAATTTAATATTTATGTGAATGTTATATGAATATAATGTTAGAATAGGTGAATTCCACCAGGTTTTATGTCAAATCTCATTGGGAGGAGTTAAATGGCAAGGCTAGGCAATCCACTATCGATAGGGAAATTTTTGTGCTATCACAACCAAGAAACCACATCCATGCCAAAATAGTGAAGAAATCATATATAAAATCCGATGTGATATTTAAATTTGACACATGTAAAATTAAATTAAATTTTGAAATAAATTAGAATAATTCAATATTTATTTGAATGATTATATCAATTTGATAATTGAAAAAAATCAATAAAATTATAACTACATAATTTAAATATAATTGAATTAAGGAAGATTTTGATATTTAACTTTGACAAGTAGAGAATTTGACTATGTATTAAAGTTTAAAGAAATTCCAATAATATTCCTCTTTTCATACCTTTCTTCTCTCAGATAATTTCAACATTTATGAACCACTTACATAATATGATTATGAAAATAATTTCAACATCTACCAACTATTTACACAATACAATTATGTATTAAAGTTTAAAGGTACAAGAGAATTAAATATTTATATATGAATGTTATATGAATATAATTTTAGAATAGGTGAATTCTACCATTCTATCAAATAATTTCAACATTTACGAACCACTTACATAATATGATTATTTAAATAATTTCGACATGTACCAACTATTTACACAATATAATTATGTATTAAAGTTTAAAAAGTAAAAGTGAATTTAATATTTATGTGAATGTTATATGAATATAATGTTAGAATAGGTGAATTCCACCAGGGTTTATGTCAAATCTCATTGGGAGGAGTTAAATGGCAAGGCTAGGCAATCCACTATCGATCCAGGCAATCGCATACATGCAACTCGGTAACTGTAATAAAATCCGATGTAGTTGTTGATGTCGATGCCTTTCGATGATGTAGTTGTTGATGTTGATGCCTTATTGCACTTTCTTGCTCTTCCTTTGCCTTGATGTCGATGCCTTCTTGCTCTTTCTTGTTTTTCCTTTGCCTTCTTGCTGCAAGAATCCAAGTATGCCACACCCACCAAGAGTGCTCCAAGAAAACTCTAAGTCTCTAAGAGTATGAGAGAGAAAGAAGAATGAGAGAGCTCCAAAACTGAATTGATAAAAGGTTCACACTGAAAGGAAGAAGTTATTCTCAGAAGCCTTTTTATTAATGAGGCCTCTATTTTCTTTATTTTCCATTTTTTTCCTTCATTTTCCTCCTCACATGCAACATGTGACCTTTCACCTCCTTTTTCTTCCAATTTCCATTATTTTTCTTCATTTTCCTCTTCACATGCAACCTTTGAGATTTTCAACATTGTTGAGTTCAAAAGATTCATATTTTGGCTTCAACTTCATCTTCTTATAATTTATCCAAAATCATTTGAGGCAGGTCACTATGATCTAATCCACAACATACTGATCAAAAACATAATGATACAAATGTTTTCTAGAGTTTGAATTGGGGGAAAAAGGTAAATGGATATGAATGAAACCCAACAAAGCTATATAAATTGAAAGAAATCTTGAATCCAAATAAAGTTGCATATACAAATAGGGTGTGGATAAATTCCAACCATTCAAGTATGAAAATAGTTCAAACACAAGAGTTTCAAGTGAAAATACATATGGATGTCTAAACAAAAGACCAAATCAGGGTCTTTTGGTCAATAACTGCTAAGGATAGAGATATTAGCTATCTCTACAATGCATTCTTTGGAAAATACACTAAATAACCAAAAAGAGAGAATCTTATATTGTGGATACTCTTGTCATGTCAACTATGCAATTCCTGAGAAGAAGATGGAAGCCATTAAAAAGAGGGAAGGATGTCGCTAGATTCTACATGGGGGAAAGAGGAAATTAACAGGAAATTAACTTGAATGTTGACAATTTATCTTGAACAAAGGGTCTGATACTTCAGGGGGGCGAGGGGGCTGTTGTGTACATTTCACTGGTTGGGAGGAACATGTTTATTCCTACTTTATTTCTAGTACTAATATAAGTGAAAAGTTCTATTGTATTTGTTAATTATCATAAATGTTTTATGGAGTGTAGGAATAATGGACAATAATATATGGTTGTAAAAGGAACAAATAATAGTGTATTCAATAAATATATAATAGAAACAAATAGCTAGTACACAATAGAAATTTATAGTAGCTTTTATGAGGTTGCATGCCAAAATGAACAAGTAAAAGGTATAAATACGTTCTTGTCTTTTACTAGATGATGCAAAGTTAATATTCTCATGACATGATGAACATGGTGAGATTATTTACTAAGTAAAGGCTAACATCCTCTAGTTTAATGCTTAATGACAGTAATTTCTATTTCTATTTTTTATTTTTTTTTAAGCATTGTCGATTTGAATAGAGTAATTATTTAAATTCTAAAATACTCCTAGAAATAAATTATAGAACTTGTAATGTATAATGTAATCTATGATTATCCATATGATCAAAGAATTCATAGAGGAAAATATGAGCAATATTTAAATGAGAAATTTAGTAGAAAGGAATCACTTAGGAAGAAATTTGAGACATTAACTGTAAGGAAGCCTTTATGCGCTAAAGTGGAGAGGTAAGAATGCAATTCTTACATACTCCGGGTTGAAAGGTCATACAAAAATAGATTATAAAGTAAAAAAATTACAAGGAGTAAGATACTTATGGAAATAACATATTCGGATTAGTTAAGTGAAGGAAGGTACATCAACTTTGTAAATATATTTACTAATGCTTTAAAAAACCTAGATAATCAAAAAGAGTTACAAATCATTCTATAAAGAATAACTCTAAAATGGGTCCGCCTGACTAAGACTTTGGAGTTAGTTAATACAAATTGTTTGAGAAACTATTTAATAAATTCTAAAAGAAATTATTAATATAAAAGGATTAATTAAGGTTGAATATGCTAAAATAGTTTTAATAGAATAGTGATGGCCATCTATGCTCGGTCTCTAACTCCATATGAGATAACCCTACATAAAAATGGAGGAGTTAAAGAGACTTCATACCTAGAAAGGTAAATAATTTCTCTAAGGACAGAATAATGTTGACATATCCATGAGATGGGTTGAAGAACTAACCCATAATATAGCAGGGAGGGAGAGAAATTGGCAGCATTAAGATATTTGTACCAAGAAGGTCATAGATTCAAATCTTACACTTGAACAATGAAACCCCGATACTATTATTGACAAATATGGGTTACAAGAGGGTATGTTTTAGAATAACTTTACAATAACCCAATCTCTCTCAAAATAATAAATATCCTTCAAAACATCCTTCTATAATACCTTGAAGGTTCTACATCACTGGGGAAATCATTAGTTACTAAAATAATTACAAAAACCAAGTAATAATTAGAAGTGAATCCTTAACTCAAGACCTAATGACCAATTTATAGTTAACACCCAAGAAACCCTTGGCAACATAATAAATACACTAATCTTCAAGGAAAAATATATTACTTGATGTATGTTGTTCACAAAGCTACCAGAGAATTGGGTTGGAAGCCAAAAGATACTAAGAAGCAGAATGCCTTTTGTGGAGGATAACTCCGGAAGAGTGCTACAAAGTTTTTGGACCATAGAGAAAGGGCGAATGCGCGATGAGAGGTTTAGGAGGGTATTCATCTCGAGCTATGAATTTGTCAAATCCCATCATTGTTCAATCATTTTAGATCATTTCGTTCATCCATGTGTTACCTCATCACATGGAGTAGTCAGAGCCTTGGTTACAAATGCAACATTTAGGGAGAAGGGGACCTACATCTCATATATTCCATGAGTGTTGTGAAGTACTAGTTTAAATAATAAAGACTTAAACAAGAATATAGAAAGTAATCAATCTATAGTAGAATAACATGTATCGTTACTACACGGTTGGGATCTAACATAAGCCTATTTAGGTGATGGTTGACCGGAGTTCATGTCCAACACATTAATATCAATAAAGAAAATACTTATCAACATGCACAAGCACAGGACTGACCAAACGAATAAGATTTGTCTGTTCAGTTATCATTGCATAGAAAAGTACTTCACTCCATTAGAACGTATGCCAAACTACAAGTCTTGAGAGTAAAGATACTACATCCTGTACACTATGGACAATGATTTTAAAAATAGTTTTCTCTCGTTGCAATGGAAGTACCTACTCTTTGTTAATTTTTTCTGCTTGGTTTGAAGAATGGAGATTTAAACTTGAATTTCGTACTTTATATAATACTTTATATGACGAACATTGCTAATTTAAATACACCAAGCGGGCTATTCAGTATTGAATTTTATTACCAAAAATTGTATATTAACCTCTAAACAACACTAGTTGTGTAATTTATGGTCATGCTATGTCCACTTCCTTCGAAAGAAGGAAATATCTATTGAACGTCGACTTGGATTTCGAGGAATGGAACTTGGGTCAAATCTTTACACAAAACCTATTATGCATTAGTAAAAGCGCATATCTATATATATATACTTCTTTTATATGGAAGGAAAACATGTTCTTTTATATGGAAGGAAAACATGTTTTTCTTTCTTTTTCTGGAGGTTAATTTGGATTTAGGAAAATAGAGTTTGAACGAAATCGAAAACATGTTCTTTTATATGGAAGGAAAACATGTTTTTCTTTCTTTTTCTGGAGGTTAATTTGGATTTAGGAAAATAGAGTTTGAACGAAATCATTGATTACAGAAAATTTATTAGCATAAATACAATGATCATTCCAACAAATATCATTATAATGGTCATAAAACGGGTGCAACTGACTGAGGTGGCAACTGGGTATGTTGAAAATCTAAGAAGAAATTAGATACATTCAGAATAACCGTAAACCTTTTACAGATTGATAAAGCTATAGATGAGAAGACAGTATACATATAATAAATTTGACAAACCAAAATATAGACAAGTTATGAAACATCATTCACATCATAAATTCATTATATCCAGAAAAATGTCAAGACTGTAACTCATCGATAATAACCTGAGCAAAGCAGTTCAGTGCATAGCTTAATTCATCATCTCCTCCTTTCATTCGCAGAATTGATTCCAACGGCTTCCTGGCTACCATTGCAGGAGAAGAATATCACAGCTACCAACTCGGAACTGATTCAATGAATGACTCTCGAAGAGGGATGTGCCTGCCTCCAATTTATAAGTGTCCTGGAGTGCTATAATTCCCACTTATTCCTATTTTAGCAGAGCAGCATCATCATTGTTACATTTCACATGAGCATTACTCACTTTATTTCTACAATTTTTTTGAAGAAATACTCAAGAAATTGCAGACCCAAAACAACTTTGACTAAAAGTGGAATTCATGTTTCGAATTTTTGATCGACAATCTTACCTTTTATTTTTTATCAGCACTCACACTGAGTGTCATTTTTCTGACCATTTTCAAAGACCTCGCATGTAAAGCTGCATTAATAATTTCAGTTTGACAATGTTAAAAATAGGCCAGGGCCCATGATAGTCATGAGAGACGCTACAGTCCCTCAATAATTTTCCCAAATTTGTCCTTAAGAGTTAACTTATGATATATAGCGATTAAAAGATGATGAAATGGTTGTTGTCCCTAGGGAAAAATAGCAAATAGAAGCTAGGGAAAGAACTGGTCGAAGACTTATGGGAAAGAGAATGTTTAATTCTCGAATCCCGTGGAGAAAGAAAAAAAGTCATGTCTTAGTCACCTTTATGTTTTATTTTTATACTTTTGAGAAGGGGAACAACTATTCTTTCCTTGCAGTGAGGGTTGAGGTCATGGGAAGTCCGTCAGTGACTTGTTGCATGAGCCCGGTTATACAAATTCATGGTATTGACACACGATAGAGCAACAGAGCACGATCCATTCAATTTACATTAACAAGACACCCTATTCATTCACAGGCCCACAGGATATAGCAACAGAGCACAATCCCTTCAATTTATGCTAACAAGGCACCCTATTCATTCACAGGCCTCTACATTCACTCGCAACAGCACGAAACGTTCAACAAGAATTAATGGTTTGTTCTAAAGAATTTGAAAGAAGGGTCCGCTGGTCCACCAGCCCAACAAAATCAATAATGTCTGTTGTACCCACACAGATTCATGAAAGAAGAGGTTTGGGCATCACAAAGGTTGGGGATTATAGCGTTTCAACTTCCTATTAATACAACTTGTTGTTGAGTGTCATTTCTATTAATACAACTTCAACTGTTGTTGAGTGCCATTCCTTACCGTTACAGCGACTGGGGAGTTAGTAACCGCCGGGATTTGGCGCTTGATGGAGACACCTGGTGGTCTTGCAGTTTTTCCGGCTGATTGAGGTACTCAGCAGTTTTGCAAATTCTTTAAGAGGTATCAATCCGACGGCAGAATATGGACCGCAGACAACTTTACACGATGACAACCTTACATGATAACTTATTTCAGTTTTTGATCAACGATCAAAATTTGTTCAATCGTCTAACACCACAAATCCACGGTGAATAATAGGACAGGGCGGCGATTGGGGCAGTTCATTTCAAAGGGAAATGCCTTACGGCTTAAAAATGTATTTGGGTTCCATATCAAGGCAACAATAGAAAAAAATGAAATGCGCGAAACACGCAGAAACACTAATAACGCTTATAGCCCTTGTAAGCATACCATGCATACAAGGAAAAGAGATCTGTCGCCATCGTTGTGAGCAATTATTACATGCTTCTTCACAACTTCACTTATTGGCAAACAACCAACGTTCCGAACCAGAGCTCATTGTTCTATGAATACTCCATCAACGTGACCTCCAAAGCAGCCCAAAGATACAAGATTTCTAGAATGAGTTTGTTCATCTCATGATCTTATTATTCTGCCAACGGGAATTTCACAGTGCCTACCAGATCATGGAGATGGCACACACATGTAGAAATTTGGTGAATTTCCTTCAGCAACGCCACTGCGTCGAAGCTCCTACAATCCCTCTTCCTCAACTCTTCCATGACCTTATTGTGAATTGAGAGAAGTGGGGCAGCACATACGAAATTTCGCGGCATAGAGAACTTTGTCTGGAGACCCTGGTCCTGGCAAGGGAACGCTGACATGAGTGGTCAAAAGGAAAGCAAGGTGAGGTTGTTCATTGTGTCCAAATTTTCTTCGCCCGATTCATCCAACTCTGTCTCAAAGATTGCCTCCACACAGAGCCTTACACTCCCCAGGACGCTCCCTTACATGACTGCTCGGATCTTCACATACCCAGATGCGGCCACATATTCCATCGTCATTTTAACGAGGTGACATTCACTAAGGCCATACTTCTACCGGTGAGCTTAAGTCGATCATAGATTTTGGAATATTCTAGAATCTGATGGACATGGGGCCGTCAAAAAATTGATCACACCCATGTCCGTCCAATCCCAGAATATTCTTGGAATCTACAACCCACTTTAGGGTGGCCTGCTTTTCCCTAACCAACTACGAAGAGTTAGAGCAAATGGAGAATTGAACCTGAGCCGACCTGGTCCGACAACGCAGGTGCAAAAATTTGATTGGATGTGACTACAAAAATGAAGCTCTGAGATTGGTTGAGCTAAACAATATTTGCCCAACCCAATCCAGCAAAAAAACCATCTTCAGTGTAACAACTAAATTTAATTTTTAAAAAATTACATATATTTATATTTTAAGCCATGAAATTTAAATATTATATTTTTGCATGCTCCTTTGATTTTTAATTTTATAAAATTTCAATCTTTTAAAAAATTTATGAATAGTAAAAATTTTGTAGAATTGAGGCTTCTGTGATCCATCATATATATAAGAAGAATTTCGACGTAAATCACATATAAAAAGACCTTTGTCGACGCGTTTCGAACCAACCAGTGTGGTTCATTGTCAGGACAAGTTGAAGAAACAGATCCAGCGTCACATGTTAAATAGTTAGAGCAGAGCCTCCAACAACTATCTTGATCAACGGCTAATTTTGACCTAGGGCCAGAGTCAAAAAGTCATCCTCCTAAATTAAAGGAAGTTAGTTATCACCGTGACCAAACCTTAGTATATATAAAATGAAAAAATATTTTTAGAAGGTGTTTAAGTTAAAAGTTAGTTAAAAAGGTATATTTTAATAAAAAATTGTAATATTAATGGGAATTAGTTAGATTGAAGACCTTACTTATTCATATAAATATATAATGGTTAGTTAGAATAACTATTTATTAAAACGAGAAATTAAAATAAATAAATAAATACCAAAAAGAAAAATGAAATAATTTAAGTAGGTGTTTAAGTTAAAAGCTAGTTAATAACGGTAACAAAAAAATCTTACTTCTTATAAATACATAATAGTTGGTTAGACTAACTACTTGCTAGAAAGTTAAAATACATAACTAAAAATATAAATAAATAATTCAATAAAAACACATAAATATAAATAAATAAAGTCAAATAATT
>APFE030063495.1:0-24193 GCA_000404065.3 Pinus taeda
ACATGCGACTAGGATACACAAACATAAATAGTAGAGGTATAGCTATCTAAGGATTAAAGAGAGGTAAGGGGGGGATATAACAAAGTGGGGAAAGAGATAAATATGGAGTGGTCATAAGGTAGAAAATATATACCTCCCAAAATCAACATCCTAAGGGAGGGGATGTATATCTATAAAATCACTAACCCAATTCTTGAATTCGGAATTGCAATCAAGAAACTCAGAACCAAAGAATAATTTCAAATTGGGGTGAAAAAAAATCAAACCTGAGATGCCTAAGTTGACTTCATAGTGTAAAGGAGGTGGCGTCTCCTCTATGTATGAGTTTCTAACTAGTTATCACTATTACCGCCACATGCATCATAGTATGCATAGGCACTCATACATTGATTTCATTTCTGATTTTTTGTTTGCTTTCCAAAAATAGAAACCCCAAAAAAGTTCTTAGAAACCCATATACAGTAGATGTTCTTTAAATAATAGATATAAAAGTGGGTTTCTAAAAATATTTCCAACCATACTGTGTAATTATACATAAGCCTTCTCCCATAATTTTTCATTATGGCCTCTAAGACCTCCCACAAGCTGGCCAACATACTTCCCAAGGTACATTGTATGTGCATCAAAGCAATATGCCATTTGGAGTGTGTCCTACCACCCTCATTTATGTTGATTCCTCTAAAAATGAGCATAAGAGGAAAACCCCTAGTCAAGAACCTACCAAGGGGAGTGTATTCTTGCTCTTCCATTACTTGACATGTTGTTTTGAGTGAGTATGGTATATATTATTTCCAATGTTCCAATCCTTATTGAAATTTAGTATTTTTTTAGATAATTATCTTCTAATTCATTTCAATTATCTAAACATGCATTGGAGTAGGGGTTGTAATTATAGCTGAAAATTCTGAAATGAGTCATCAACTATTAGTAAATTTAGGTAGAATTAGGCAATTTTGAATTCCTTTGATGAGTAGAATGATATTTTTGGAAACCACTTCTATTATTAACTTTTGAAGATTGAGTCTATTAGCTATCATTAGAACTTGATGAAAAGAATGAAGTTCTATTTCATTATTAGTATCTATACCTAGTGCTCCTACATATATGTGATTCATTTGACCTTGTTCAGTTGTAGATACTCCTCAATAATTAGTAGGATTGGGATTACCCTTGTAGGCTTCAACAAAGTTTAGTTTCACTAAGCCCTCTAGACGTGGGTTCCATTCATCTAGTTTGAGGGGCTAGATTGAGGGTGGGGTGGTTACAAGATTGAAAGTGATAGATAAAGTCCTAGTAGTGAGAAAATATGGGATTCCTTAGAGTTACATTCTTATTCTTAAGGTATCGAGGAAGTGAAAAGAATCCTTTCTCTTACTTTCCCCATAATGGAATGCCAAATGGTGATAATGTCTAATTATTTATCTTTAAAATTTCTTCTATTTCACACCTTCCATATTTCCCATGTCATAAATCCTGAGAAGAGATGTCATTTTCTATTTAATATAACATTGGTGAAGCGCTCTAGTGTCCATTCTTCAATTGTGGAGAGTATATCATCTCTTCTTTTTTCTGTTTGTTTGAAGATTAAGTATAATCAATCCCATAATTATAATGAGAAATTGCAAATGTTTAATAGGTGCCTAGTCATTTCTATGTTTTTCATGCATAAGTAGCATCTAGTGAGACCATATAACCCTTTTCTTTGTAGATTTTTCTATGTGAGGATCCTATTCTTCATGAATAACCAAAGACAAAGGGTCACTCAAAGTCTATTTTCACCTAAGCATAAAAATATTACTAAAATATTCTCTCTATCACCTCACAACTTTATATATTTACAACTTTACATTAGGGCACAAAGCTGACAAAAAAACTACTTTTGCTATGGACAATTCCTAATACTATGAGTAAAAACCCCAAAAATAGCCTAAATTCCTTCCCGCATTCCACACACTGAACTTTGGCTGACCCTTCTCTGCAATGCTCCTCTGCATAGATCGCACAAATTCTCCTCAAAATTGCTCCTCCAATAGGCCCCCAACACTCACCCATGAATCGTCCCAAGACACTCAGTCGTTTTGCTATTCCATGTTGCTTTTAATGTGGTCATGGTACTAGATTTGAAATTTGGTGCTCTCACTCTTTTGTTGGTACTTTGTTTTCTTTCAGTATATACCTCAAGGTTTAAAGCATATCTTTCACCTCACTTTTCCACAAATATCTGCATGCCACCCCATAGCTCATGGACGGAAAATTCCTTCCAACTGTTATAATATATGTAAATTCAACCAGCTTAATGCTATTTGTTGAGATCGATACTTCTTTGTGGGCTATATGCAACATCCCCATGAATTATCTAAACTATTTATGTGCTTGGCTTCCTCAATGGTATATATTCCTTTGAAAATTCCCCCCATGCTACATTGTTTAGAACCAGTGCATTGACGAGAATTTATATAGACCACACAACATCATTTGGTGCTCCTAACATCTTATTTCTTTCCTTCTTATCTGATCCTCCTCTCCTAATGGTTGCTTCCTAATTTTTCCAACACTTCCTCACTCTACATTTTGGAATCATCTCTATTCCTTGTTGATACAATGACTTTACTCGATTGTTGTTGAAATTTGTTAAATTCTTGTCATACTATGGTATAATGAGAATTTTGTCCCAACTGATTTGATCTACTATCACACTTAATGTTCTCACTATGTATATCTCTAATGTGTGTACTTGATGCTACATAAGTCCTATCTACAACCTCTCCTTACATATCTACTATTGTGAATCAACCTATTTCATTATAGCTTTCTCTTGTGACCATTAGTGAAGTGGCTCTTCAATCCTGTCATAGCCATCACATCTGTTTGACATGGCTTGTCATGATGTTTCATGACGGGTCATCTGTTTCCTTCTCTTGGTTTTATTCATTTCAAATAGTAATTTATAATGTCAGTGCATGCCTATGATTTGTTCCTTCCTTAGTACTTTTGTGTAATTTCTTATTAAAAATGTGCCTAATTCTTTTTTTTTGTTTTTTTAATGTGTTGTATGGATCCCATTTATGCATTATGGACTGACCACTCCTATAGAGTTTCAATTGAATCCAATTGATGAATACTTCGATGGGTTCTCCATTGAGTTTCTCTAGCTGGACTACTCCTACCTCCATTATAGAGTAAATTATGTAAGGACCTAGTCAATGCATCTAAAATTTATTTGTATGCTTCATAAATCTACTGTCATAGAGAAAGACCAAATCCCATGGTTGGAACTTCTTTCGATTTGTGCATCAGTCATGTTATGCTTTCTCACCCACTTTCTAGTCATTTTTATGGAAATCTGACACTGCATGGTCTTCCTCCAATTGTAATAGTTATGACAACCTTTTTTCTACTCCACCTCTCTTTGGTAAATTACTTAAGGCAATAATGTGTAAAATGGGTAAAATTAATTCCATGGGAATTACTTCTTCCTTTCCATGTACCAACTGAAAGGGTGCCTATCTTCTCAACCTCTTACATGTAGTTATTTTTGGGTCCTTAATTTTTGGATAGTTTTGATCAATTTTTGGCGATAAAAGAGTTGTGGAAATGATTAGTAAAAGTAGGAAAAGTAAATGGAAAAACAGGTTGAAAAGAAAGAACAAAGAAGCAAAAGACGTAAGTGAAGAAAGGAAATGGTTATATCAGGATTTTCTAAAGTTATAGAAGAAGGATCTAGGTGTTAATTTTGAAAGAATCAAGTGGAAGTGGAAAAAAACCTAGATTTCGTTAAATGGACCAAGATGGACTAGATCAAGTGAATGGGATCAAGGCAAAGAAGGAAAGTTATAAAAATTGCATGGATCAAGCTTAGAGACAAATGAGAGAAACGTATGTTGATATGCTATCGAAATGATATTTGGATTCCTTTGCTCATATTGTGATTGTAATTCATATGTGTTCTATTATATTTTGGCATAAGTTTTTAGTAGATCTTGTGTAGTCATAGAAATCTTCATTGTAATTCCTTGGCTTCTGATATAATATAATGAGGGATGTTGCAAGGTTATATTCTTTTGCATTTCATGTGATTGGATGTTGTTATATTCTATACCTCCTTTAAATTTCTTTAAATGCTTTGCTAGATAATATATATATTATATAATATAATATATATATATTTATATATATTTTTAGTATATATATATATATTATATTATATATATATATATAATATATATATATTATTGTACAGCAAAGGACATTTGGGTTTTATGTGTAATTAAATAACCAATGATCAATGCATGCAATTAATATGAATCTCGACACTATCTAAATTCCCTTTTAACATTCAAGAAGTCTTGACATGGCTCGGGTGATACTTTTCTCCTTCAAAGAGGAATGAAAATGTCAACATCATGCTAGAATACAACAATTTCTTTTGGTGGCAGCTAGTGGTCGAACCCTGGGTCTACATGAGAAAACTTTCAACCAACAAATGGTTCTATTGATGGGGCCCAGATAATTCTGAGGGGATCTAGATCATGACATTGAGGATTCTGAAGGGTGATATTTAGGGGTGGTGGTATGAGAAGCATGATTCCTTCATCCTATAGAAAAACCAGCTAACATTGAAGAACTTAGATTAGGTTACAGAGGAAATCTTATTTGCAAAACCTGAATGTGATTAATATGAGAATTTCTGGTGTAAATTTCCTGAGGGATTATATAATTTTATGAGCAGATTACGACATAACAAAGGAATTGGAAGCGATGTCGAAATATTTAGAAATTCGACTACAACTAATTTAGGTGTGTTACACTAGCTAGATATTGAGTTAACTAGAGCTATTGACTTTTGGGTCCAACTGACTTTGGAAGGCTCAATTAATGAATTTATTATGGAGAACCATTGGTCATTTTCCAAAGTTGAAGTAGTATTTAAGCACAAGTTGTGGGGAACATTATTAGATTAAATTCCCCTATGGATCAAAGTTCTTATGGTTGAAGAGAGATTATTACCATTCCAAGAAACTAGTATGGTAGCGTAAAACCCTAGGTACTAGGTGTGGGATTTAGGGGAGATATTTTGCGTAGTTGCAGAAGATGAGGGGAAGTTGTGATGGATGTAGAAGAGTTGTAGAATGCATGGTATTTTAGGGAACTTATAAAGGAAATAATAACTACCGAGTGGTGGGAAAATAAGTTGTGAGAGATTAGGAGAAGGAGAAGAGAGTTGCAATAGATAGGTGAACCGTTGAGTAGTCTAAGGTTACGGATAGGAGGAATGGCTAGCTCAGAGTTGTAGAAAAATGAAGTAGGAGAAGAATATCATTCTAGAGAAATAGGAGGATCTAGAGCATATGTGATGGGAGACCAATATAGAGGAAGAAGAGTCCATCCGGAGTCAAAAAGAATTCAAACACCTAAAATTCCTACACATCCAATTGTGATGATTGATCAACATACTCTCGTAGATGAAGAAATTCCCTTCGTGATGAGACAATTATTATTTGAAGACGAATAAGCCCTCGCAAGAAACAATATTCAAAGCACTAATGCAACTAGCTCTCTCCCTAAACTCCCGCTGGTACTTTATTAGAAGCATGTTAATTTTATTTCCAAATTAGTTAAAACTTTGAAATTTCAGAGTGTTTATAGTAGCTACATAGTTGGTAGTTTTGGTAGTAGTGTTTAGACAAAATATGTAGGCTTTTCCCAACATGGTTTGAACTGTTTTGCATTAGTTCCACTGGGTCAAATATCAATGGCATGAAATGTAGCAGGTTCATTCACTCAATACCCTTAGTTCTCGGGCTAAGGAGATGAAGATGTTGAGTAGCATTGGTATATATGCAAAGAAATCTTGAGGGCCAGATAGATCCAAGCTTCTACTAAGATCATTGAGTTTGAAATGAATTTGCAGTATTGAGCAGTTAGATGGTTCATCAAGTGGTATGATTTGAATATGAATCCAACTCTTGATATAGTTAAATGAGAGTTCACTAAAAAATTCAAACTCTCTTACACAGATCATCAAGGTTTGGAGGAGTTATGGGATATTAAACAGTGAGAGAAAAATACTACATTGGACTACATGTAGTGGTTTAAATATGTAACTAAGAAATTGGCTTATCCAATTGATCGTCATCATCAAAGAGATTGGCTCACTAAATCTTTTTTTTCGTTAACTAAAACTCCTTTGACACAACAGAAGATCAATACCTTACAAGATGCATTGGAACAAGCTATGAAGATTGAGGCAATGGGAGGATACCCTCATGACTATAGGGCATGTAATACTTCTAGTGATCCTACTATTAGTTGTTTACAAAATCAGATTGTTGATCTAGTAGAGATACTAAATCATATGCATGTTGTGCGACCTCTGCATCTATAGGTTTGTTTGAATAATTTCCATGTTGGAGAGAATCATGTTATTGAATTCATATTGTAGGACCTTTTGCTTCTGCATATGGGACCACCTCCACCATCGCCAAGACCTATTTCTAGAGTTGTGCAAGTATCCACAAGTTTTCCTTATCAGGGACATACTCAGTATCATGGATTCCCCAATCATCAATCTACGTCCACTAATGAATATTGTGATATTTATTGCACCTATGGACATGCATATTATATTTTTCCTATTTTGTAGAAGTATTACAATGCTCCAAATAAATGTTTTGAGAGTTTTGTAGGTCTCCAACTCACCATACAGACCAGTGTAGAGCTTTGGATGCTCTGGATGATCACTTGGATCACGCTACATTTTGGGTTAGTGAGGCTCTTAGAGGACAAGGAAGAGGTGGCTTAAGAGGGCGGAGATCTAGAGGAAGAGGTCTGATTCGATGCTACAACTCTAAACAAGAGGGACATGTTTCCCATGACTATCCATTACCAAAGAGGCACTCATGTTCCCACTGTTGCGTAAAGGCTTATGCTACTAAGGATTGTCTTAAGTTGATTTCTCACTAGGAGGAGTGAAATAGGAAAATGTGTGCTAAGAAAATAAATTCATAACCTAGAGAACATGAACTAGTCCCTAAACCAAATATTAATATTATCATCGGAGGAGGCAAGCAAACTAGAGCAGATAAGTGGGTATTAGAGCAATCTACTATATAAGTCTTGTACCTCCAAAAAGTCTTATGACCCCACACAATAGAAGGATTACTAAAATAATGTTGTGGAATTTTTTAGGAAATTGGTTTCTTCTTACATCCCATGAGTAAAACAATAAGAGAAGGGACAACTGAAGTGCCCTTGATTTATGCAAGAAACATCTCAACCCATTAGGGAGGGGCTTAAGATATTTCTGCATATTATGAGTGATGAATAATTATCTATCCAGTTGTGGAAAAAAAATAAAAGTTTTGTTAGGGATGAACAAAATTTTAGAAAGGCCTATTTCAACTATTTTTCTTGAAAGTCATCCCAAATGTGTCTGCTGAAACTAGAGGAGAATAGGTAGGGAGTTTCATATTGATTCCCAAATTGTTAGTTACTAGATTAAGGAATATATGTTGGATTTAGGATCCTACGTAAAAAAAAGCCACAGAAGCCTTGGAAGGCATTGGGAAGACCCAAGCTGATGTTCTCCCCTATTTAGATGTGCATGGTCAATCAATATTGTATTCTTCCTATCGATCATCTGAAATATGTTGAAGTTAATATTGTTGGAGTGAAAATGTATGTAGATTTTAAGGTCATCAATATCATGGGTGATAAAGATCCTTCTCTAGATTTATTGGGAATAGATTGGGGCTTTGAAAACTAGGATGTTATTGCCTCAAACAAGAGACCATGATTTTTGAAGTGTATGGAGTTATAGTTATAGAACCATTGGATCTCTATTAAGGTCCAAGGTTTAAAAAATCTATTGATAATGTAGAAAAGCCTAATATGGATACTCTATATAACCTTACTACATGAAGGAGGGGGGACAATATAATTCCTACAATATATGGTTCTCTCAGCTGGAAAAGTGTTCAACATATAAACTTTGGTTCAACTGTTGTGCTCGATGATTGGCAACAAGGAGATTAAAAGCTACACTCTAGATGTTGCGCAATTATTCGTTGTGCCCATTGGATTGGTATGAAGGTAAGGGATTACCCTAATTTCAATGGTATAGGATATGTTATCAATTTATTAAAGAATTTGATTAAAATATTGATGACATACAAAATATTCCTTTAATGGATGTTTCCCTATAAGAAACTCCTACGAGATAGTGGGGAGCTCATCGTAACCAATTTTGAAACTAGGAACCAATCAAGTCTGCTATGTTATGTGAGTTTACTATTCCTAAGAAGAATTTAGAAGTTTAGCCCTCAAAAGCATGTTCAAACCTACATTGTAGTTGGACAAAACATGGACTTCCTATTGAATTATGGGTTCATCAGTTCATTCACATGTTGGGGATAGTTTTGCAAGCCTAGTATCTAGAAGAAGAAATGAAAATGTAGGAAACTAATTGCGAGGCACTACTAGCTCAATTCTATAGTGATTTCTCTTTCTCAGATGGATACGAAAATAGTTGAGTCTTTGAAAGTAGTTAAGATAATTTTATTCCCCACTCGAAAACCTATTTATGAATTTAGTAGCTATGAATATTGTGGACATTTATATGAATCTAGATTCCATGAAGCTATTGTTTGTAGAAAAATTAAGAAGGAACATGAATATGATGATTTCGAAGAATTAAGGCATATAACATTCAAGAAATAGGCTAGTGAAAAAGTATCAAGGATGATCCTGCTAAAGATGTTCCACATATGAAACCCTTAAAGTTTTGGAAGAAAAATATAAAAACTGAAGAAAAACCCAAGCTAGCCTCTATTGGTGGCTATTGGGATGAGAAAACTACAAAGGAATTTTTTTTATTATTTGAAGGAATATGAAGATATTTTCCCTACATCAGTTGCAAAGCTCAAAGGAGTAAAGGTTTATTTGGGATAAATGAAAATTGTTTTGAAACCTAGTGCAAGGCAAGTCAAATATCGACCTTGTTGTTTCAATTCGCTAGTAAAGGAAAACTTTAAGGAGGTGATAAATAAGATGTTAGCCACTGGACTCATTTTCTAGTTGATGAAGTGGAGTGGATCAACCCTATTGTCATTTAGGATAAAAATGAATCACATGAGATTAAATTTTTTCTAGACTACCAAAGCCTTAATAATGCCTGGGTGCATGACCCATTTCCTACTCCTTTCAACGATGAACTGTTCGATAATATTGTGGGCCAGGAAGGCTACTATTTTATAAATGGGTTTTATAGATATCATCAAGTTTTCATTGTTGAGGAGGATAAAATGAAAACCATTTTTATCACTAAATGGGGTTCATATGCTTATCATGTTATGCCATTCACTCTTAAGAATGCCCTAACTATTTTCTCTAGGATTGTTATTGCTTCTTTTAGGGAGTATATTCATAAGTTTCTTGAAGTCTACATGGATGATTGGACAATCTAGAATATGTTTAAAAATCATTCTAGTTTGTTCTGGGTTATGTTTGGTCATTGTGGATAGTTGCATATTTCACTGAATATGAAGAAATGTATTTTTGTTATGCCATTTGGTACCTTACTGGACCATATTGTCTACAAATATGGCGTGTTTGTATACCCTGCTAAAGTTGCAATGATCCTAAATATGTTTCCATCGGAAAGTATAAAACAATTATGATCTGCATTCAGCCATAAAGGGTGTTACAGAGGATTCATCTACAACTATTCTTCAATCACTACACCTCTAGAGAAGCTACTAAAAAAGGTTAAATGTTTTATGTGGACTAAAGAATGTGATGTTTCTTTTAACACTCCAAAGGAAAAGATTGCCAACACTCCAATATTAGTTTATTTAGATTAGAAAAAATAATTTCATGCATGAATTGATGCATGTAGTATTTCTCTGGGTTCTATTTTGGCACAACCAGGTGAAGGTAATCTTGATCACCGCGTTTAATTTTCCAGAAAAGAAAATTCTAATGTTGAAAGAAATTGTACAACCATTGAGAGGGAGGCTCTTGATATCGTGTATTCACTCCAGAAGTTTATGCATTATCTCCTTGCGGGTCCTTTCAAATTCTTTATTGGTAATTCTCACAATATTTGTCATAACACCAATCAGTTCTTGCATTCATTATCCATACATTCATTAATAGAAATGTGTTACAAGCCATACTTAGATCTATTAATTAACCATGCTTATAACCAACATATAACCATATAAATAACAATGAGAGAAAAACCATTAAAGCCACATATAACAAGTACACTTACTCTTCCAAAGCAAGAGGAACTTAGCTCATACTAACCATATGAAAAATCGAACCAAGTTAGGGACTTCCACATACCACCCAACCATATATTGGGTTGAACCAAATATTTCTTTCATCTAATCACCCCCATGCAATATTCAAAGCATGAATGTGGGATCTCATGGGATAAAACCATCCATAAAAAACCAAGGGAATCCAGAGGTTAAACCACCTCCACCCTCACCATACCGTGATATCACCTAAACCAGTCCCAAGATCACAAAACTAAACCAAGCTTGGATGCATCTGAATTCCTTCATCATCCCTTGAGGAATTTTCCTATCTCCACCCACCTGTTGAGGGCGTCCTACAGAAAACCATCTCCATCCCCAACCCTTGGGATTTTATTGATACCATCTCACCTAGACCCAAAACCTTCTGACAATCCATAGCTCAAATGAGAAAGAGTCCCATCACACCATGGCTATCCAGAAATGGAAAGGTACAGTTGAAACCACTGTAAAAAATATGAAAAAATCCATTCCACCAATAGAAAAGAAACAAAAATACACACATGCATATGGCATGCATGTCAAAACCATCTAGAAAAACATACATGAAATCTATTACTTGAAATTATTCCTGTTGAAGCTTCTTGATCTAGCCTTTCCTTGCTTGGTCATTACTTTCCTTTGCTTTCCTTGTCCTTCTTTTGCTTTCTTGATATCCTTCTCTTCTTGGTGCTCTTCTCCTCTATGAGACTAACTATAAAACTGAACTGGCAAAAGGATACCAACTGATGATATGATGTTTTTTTATTATTGATGCCAATAATTTCTTCATTTTCTTTAATTTTCCTTCAATTTCTTCACATGAAACCTCTGACCTTTCACCTCCCTTTTATCCTAATTTCCTTTTCAAAGTCCTTACCTTGCCTTTGTTAATTTCCCTTATCCATAAACAAAAAAAGTGATACCCACTAGGATATTTCACCAAACATTCAACTTAGAATAAGTGTCCCTTGACCTTGGTCATATGTCTCCTTTATTAACTCTTATTACATGAACTTTTGACCCAGAGCTTTTACAAACCCACCCCCCTTAGGGGAACATCATCCACAATGTTCTATGACACCTACAACCAACAAAACCATTGAAAGCCAAAACATACTGCCAATGGAGAGTTATAAGTTAACCCGTTGTAGTATTTACAATCAACAACATACTCAATAGAAAAACCATAATGGCAAACATGAAAACATCACAACCATACCACTTATTGGAGCTTTGTAACAGAACTCATTGCGATATTTACAATAACAACCACACATGAATATGTACATATACCAAAATTTCTTTGCATAAACTAGAAAACAATGAAGGATACATAGCATGCATCTGATCAACCATCTCCCATGTAGCTTCATCGTGCCCAAAGTGATCCCATTGCACTTTAATTTGCTTGATTTCTCTGTTCCGGAGCATGAGTTGTTTCTGCTGCAATATTCACTAAGGTTCCAACTGGAATTCTCCTTTTAGTTCCATATATAATACAGACACATCAATAACATGATCAACATACTTTACATATATTTTAAGTAATGAAATATGGAGAACTTCATGAAATTTCACTATTAGAGGCAATACAAGTCTATAGGCCACTACTTCAATCCTCTCAAGGATCTCAAAAGGCCTGCAATATCATGGTGCCAACTTGGCACATGATCCAATCCTCAAGGAGGCCTTCTTCGGATTGATGTGCAAATACACATGATCCCCAACATGAAACTCCTTAACTTCCTTGCAATGTTCTACATAAATATTCCTCCTATCATGTGTTTCCTTTAGATTATTCTTTATAACTTGTATTTCTTGTTCCATGTCTACCAACACGTCCAGTCCAATATGTACCATGTTCACTAGATCACTCCAACAAATGGGATTATTATAACTCTTCCCATAGACTACCTCAAACAGACTCATCCTCAGTGACTCCTGATAGCCATTGTTGTAAGCAAACTCAACCAATGGAAGTCACTCCTCCCATCTCCTCTGTTGATGCATCATGTACATCCTCAGCATGTCCTTCAAAATCTTGTTGACCCTCTCTATATGTCCATCTCTCTATAGATGATAAGTTGTACTGAAGACGAACTCTATCCTCGAACCTGCAAACAACTCCTTCCAAAACTTGGAAGTGAACTTATCATCCATGTCCAACACAATCTTCTTCGGAACACCATGCAATCTCATGATCTCCCTCATGAAGACCTATGCCACCTCACTTGCTAAATATGTAGTCTTCATCAGAATGAAGTGAGCTACCTTGCTCAACGCTTATACCACAACCATGATATAATCACGTTGCCTCGATGTCCTTATAAGACCTGTAATGAATTCCATGGAAATGACCTCACATTTCCATTCTGGAATCAGAATAAGCTGAAGCAAGCAACCTAAATTCTTACACTCTGCTTTCACCTACTGACAGTCCAAACATCTAGCCACGAACTCTACCACTTCCTTCTTTAAATTCATCCAATAGTAGAACTTATTCACTGTTGTCAACATCTTCTGATATCTTGGATGACTTGAATATGGCTTGACATGAAACTCCCTCAAGATAATCTTCTTGAGTCCACTATCATTTGGAACATAGACCCTATCCCTAAATCTCACCGAGCCATCTGCCGTGAGATGATAGTCCACATCCTCATCACCTATACCCTGCTACTGTAACCTATTCCTAAACTCCATGTACCTGTCATCCTATTGTCCCGCCTATAATATCTGATCCTATAAATTCGTCCCATATGAGCTCACTGTTGCAGCATGGTTCATCTGCACTCTCCTACTGAGAGCATATACAACCTTGTTTTCCTTATCATTGATGTATATGATCTTAAAGTAAAACTCACTAATGGTGGCCAACCATATTGTTATAGCACAATTTACCACTCTTGGTAGATTTGATGCTCTATTTATGGCCTAGGGCAACGCTTCCTTCCAGACTTGGTCCAAAATATTAAAAAGCAATGTTTTATTCCCTATATGATACTTTGTCCTGTGATAAAAGTGTGTACACGTAGGTCAGCATATACCCAACCCATGTACATATGTTAAAACACTTAAAAAAATTATATTTCCTTAATTTTGGGCGGAGTTCATGGGTTTTACCTGTTACTCACCTGCTATTGCCCGTGGCTCAACTATTTCCCAACTAAAAAAACTAACTTGGAAAGGTATAAATAAATCTCCATGGGAAGGCCTTATGGGAGAAAGTATGAGATATTGATACTATAGTGATATTATCCCTGATCAAGTCTGAAGAATCCTTGTGCCTCCTGCACTCCCCAAAGCTTCAGGAAACCCTTGTTTCCTAAATTATAGATATCCCCCATATTTCTTGAGATATCCTTGTGTTCGTGATGGAGGAATATTGTTGAAGGCCAGGAAAGGACGGATCTAGAGGAAAGTTCCAGTTGAAGCCGGAGAAGGACTCAGGTTGTATTTCTCCACCTTATCTATAACTTACTTCAATAAAAATTAATTTTGTTCTGTTTCCAACATGAAATGTGTTTATGCATCAAAGTTATGTTGTAATTCATTTATGAATCTTTTATTGATGTATAATTATTCATTCGTTTATATGATTTAAATTTAACATCATGTATATCCTTTATGTTTCTACTATTGAGTATGTTCTATTTGAATAATTTTTAGTTCTCAAGAACATTGGGAGAAGCTGAGGGTTTTCACCCTGTGGGATCTACCCAAATGAAGGACATTGGGTAACGACACTCCTATGTGATTTGGTAGAATAAGGATGTTTAATGATTGTTTGAGCATTTCTTGTTGAGGTTTTCCCTCTGCCCTATTGGGGCTCTCAACCCAAATCCCTAGGGTGGTTTCACCTGTAGCACATATAGCTAGAATGGAATTCAGATTCGGTTGCTCAAATAGATATCTCAACCCACTGTGATCACTCATCAATACAAACCTCCCATCAAGAAGATAATGTCTCCACATCTTCAATGCATGTAGTTTCCAACTCAACATCATGAGTCACATAGTTATGTTTGTGCTCATTCTGTTTCCTAGACTCATAGAAAACCACCTATAGCACTTGCACCAAGACTCCACCAATTCCTTTCTTGTAGGCATATGTACAAAAAAAATTATTCCCTTTCAAATTTATTCCCTTTCTTCTACAAATATATAATGGGATATGCAATGTGTGAGAAGTTCTGGATAAACCTCCTATAATAGCCTTCTAAACCCATGGGTGATCCAACTTCATCCACATTCTTAGGAGCTTCCCACTCCATGATCTCCATTATGTTTTTTGGATCTACTACTATGCCTTATTTGTAAACAACATGTCCCAAGTAATGTACCCCTCTCTGAAATAAACTTCACTTGCTAAACTTGGCATACAATTGATGCTCTCTTAGCAATCTCAATGCTAATGCTAAATGTTTGGCATGCTCTTCCTTGTTCTTAGAATATATTAATATGTCATCAATTGATATAATAGAAAACTTGTCTAGATAAGGACGCAATACGCTATTCATCAAGCACACAAAAGTAGTTGGAGCATTAGTCAAACCGAATGTAAATATGACAAACTCATAATTCCCATACTTGGTCATGAAAATAGTCTTGTAAATTTCCTTTTACTTGATGTGTACCTGATGATATCCTAATCTCAGATCAATCTTCGAGAACACTATTGTTCCTTTCAAATGATCAAACAAGTCATCAATCCTCAGAAATGGGTACCTGTTCTTGATCATCACCTTCTTAAGTTGCATGCAATCAATTCACAACCTAAGATTACCATCCTTATTCTTTTCGAACAATACTGGTGCACCCCAAGGTGATACACTTGGCATAATGTATCCATTATCAAGCATTTCCTTCAATTGAAACTTCAACTCTACTAACTCTAGTGTGCTCATCATGTAAGGTGCCTTTGATTTTGGCGCTACCCCTGGTACATGCTCAATAGAAAAGTCCACTTCCCTTTCAGGAGGAAACTCTAGAGTCTCTGTTGGAAACACATCTTGAAATTTTGTAATAAAAGGTATCTCTTAAATATTTCTGCATCCTCAACATCCTTACCCTTTTCACTAGAGATATGGACTACAGACATCACAAATCGTTTTAGGAAATTTCTCTTAGGCTACATAACAGTGACCATACTCATGATGTATGCTTCTTCTTTCCTTACAAAATTATCCAGACATTCATTAGCCTTGTTGTAAAAACCTACTTTGGCCCTGTGAAGGTACAACCAATCCATATCCAAAAGAAACTATCTGATCCCATTGGAAGTACATTAAGATGTGTTGATGTAGGAATACCATTCAACTCAAATGCAAAAGCTCTTACCTAGTTATGAACTCTTTTCTTAGTACCTATAGCCAATGGCACCAACTAATTCTCTACATGCACCTATTTTCTCAAGAAACACTTATCCACCTGGTCAAGATTAACATAACTAGAATTATATGCAGGATCAATAAAAATAGAAGCAAATTGACTAGAGAGCTTACCATCCATCTCAATAATGGATGCTTGTTGTCCACAATTGCATAATTCTAAGGAATGTTATGACCAACATCGCCAACTATCTGTGCCTCCTAAGCATTATAGATATGAGGCCTGCCACCCTGTTATAATGGACAATCCTTCTTGCGATGATCTTTTCCACATATCCAACACTGCAATGGTCCTCTACCATCATCTCGATTATACTACTCTCTAGGTTGTGACCCATGTCTCTTCTCAACTGCATTGAACTTCTTGTAAGGAACCACATTTTCTTTCTCACCTAAATCTTGAGGTCTTCCCCACTTCGGTAGCTACTTCCATTTAACTTTCTCATTTCCTTGCAACTCATGCTTAGGCTCAACTTTGCACTTTGATTACTCATAACAATGCTTTAACATCCTGATGGCTTCCTTCAATGATCTAGGCTCATCAAACTCAATCTGGTCTCTATATGTTGTTGGAATCCTACTAATGAATCTCTGGATCTTAGCCTTCTCATCCTTTAGATAAGGAACATACCTCAACAGCTCCAGGAACTTGCTAGTATACTAATAATCTATCATAGAACCCATATGTAGCTCATAAAACTCATTATCTTTGTCATCATAGTACCTCTCCGACAAGTACTTCTTCTTGAAGAGTCTCTCAAACTCATCCCAAATTAACTCTTCTTCCCAAATGACCTTGACATTCTTCAGATATTCCCACTAAATATATGCTATCCCTTTGAGACCAAAGATGGTTGTCTTGGCTTTCATGTTCTCTAAATAGTTGTGCAATCTAAATAATTTATTCATCCCAAGCAACCATTCCTCTCCATCTTTTGACTTCTTCATGTCTCCATCAAATGTAGGTGGCTTGACTTTCTAGAAATCTTAAGGTGTGTACTCACCCCTCCTATAAGGATGATGATGATGATGACTGTGATGATGTCTCATGGATGAGCAAATAAAATGATTCCCATGCATACCATTCCTCCTATTAGGTGTATCCAGTGATCTACCACCTCTAATTGTATCCCCTCTATCCAACTTGTATCCAGATTAAGACCTGCTACCATAGGCTCCTTTAGTTTTCTCTTTCTGCTCTTCACTGATCCTCAACTATCCCTATCTCTGTAACACTGAAGAACTATGAATAATCACTACATTTCCCTCTACCTACTTCTCCTGAGCCCTTGCAATTCTTTCTTGAGCCTCAACTAACCTATCATTTTTCACTTTGCAACTTCTGATCTCTTCCCTCAAACTCCTCAATTTATGTGCTATACAAGGAGAATGCTATCCTTGTTTCCCAACTCATCTATAGGGAGAGTAATCATAACTATAGTCTACCATTTTTCTCTTCATCTTTGATTTCTTCTTCCTACAACTGTACCATGTAAGATAAACCAAATAGATACCAAAATCAAAAGCATACCTCATTGATGTTTAGGGAAGGCTTATCTCATCTGCAATATTAGTCCACATTAGTGTGGTACATATATAATTATAATAATGTCAATATAACAACATCATGCATGACCATACAACTTGTACACCATGACCCCATGCATGACAACCATATCCATGACAACATAATATTTTACCTGAAGAGAGAAAAACCCACTCTGATACCACTCTGTAATTTGCCACCTCCCACATTTACCTAATTTCACTGGTTTTCTATCGTAAACATGACCTAAGGGTCACTATGATAAGACTCATCCTTTTAAATGACCTTAAGGAAATGGAGTCAACAACTTAAGACCTTACTAACTTCCCTCGGGTGCTACAGTACCTTCATGAGAAACCCACCCCCTCGAGGTATACAACCCCTAAGATAACTCTCTTTTTCACTAACCTAGAGCCCTAGTCTCTCCCTTGAAAAGGAATGAAAGTGACATTATCCCTCCAGTTGCATTGATAATCCTTCCTCCATGCAACTGTGGAATTTTGCAGTTAGTTCTATGCCAGTGACCCCAAATTTTGAGGCACTCTTTGAGGGCTAGGACTCAGGCCTCTGCCCAGAATCTAGTGAAACTTCCAGAGATGAGAAATGAAATAAACACTGTGATTTGACCTAAACAAGTCCCAAGGTCATAAAGCCAAACTGATCTTGGATACCTTAGAATTCCTTCACCATTCCTTAAGTAATTTTATTATTTCCACCCACCCGTCGAGGGCATTCCATAGAAACCCATCTCTGATCCTAAGACCACCTCACCCACATCCAAAACCTTATGGAAATCCATAATGCAATCAAGAAAGAGTCCCATGAAACCATGACTATATAGAATGGAAAGGCAAGGACGAACCCACTGTCAAAAACTTGACAAAATCTATGCCACCGATAGCAAGGAAACCAACATACACACATGCATATGCCATGCATACCAAAACCATCTAGAAAACGTTACATGCAATCTATTACCTAGAAGTATTTCTATTGAAGTTGCTTGATCCAACCTTTCCTTGCTTGGTCCTTGATTTCTTTTGCTTTTCTTATCCTTCCTTTGCTTGCTTGATCTCCTTCTCTTCTTGGTGCTTTTTGCCTCTCGGATACTAACTCTAAAACAAAACTAACAGAAAGCTACAAATTGATGCTCTGATGTCTTTTTATTATTGATGCCTCTAATTTCTTCATTTTACTTAATTTTCCTTCAATTTCCACCTCACATGAAACCTGTGACCTTTCACTTCCCTTTTCACCTAATTTCCTTTATTTTCATAAATAAAATCCCAATAATACCTTATTTCCTTTTCAAAGCCTTTACCTTGCCTTTGCTAATTTCCCTTAGCCATAAACAAGACAAGTGATGCCGACTAGGATATTTTTCCCAACATTCAACTTGGAATAAGTGTCCCTTGACCTTGGTTTTATTTTGCCTTTATTAAGTTTTATTACATGAACCTTTGACTCGGGGTTGTTACATGTTATTACCACAATCGATTATATGACACGATGGGCTGAAGCAACCCCAATTAAGGATTGCACTGCTAGTATTACTACCAGGTTTATATTTGAGAATATTATTACAAGAATTTTCTATCCAAGGAGTCTTACAAGTGATCCAAGGTCACACTTCATCAATGACACTCTTTCTACATTATTGTCGAAAATCATGATAAAACACCATAAAAGTATCCCATATTGTCCACAAGAAAATGGTACTATTGAAGTTTTTAATATATTTTGGAAAAGGGACTCACTAATGTATGCTCTCCTAAAAAATATGACAAGGATGATAAAATTATTTCTATAGTATGGGCTTATCACACAACTATGAAGCATTTTCATAAGTATTCTCCATTTCAACTTGTATATGGAAGAGAAGTGGCGGTACTTATTGAATTTATTGTTCTGATTCTATTTATTACACATACCACTAAAATGTTTGATGGTGAATCTATTCCAGAATGGTTACAGGAGTTGTAGGAGTTGGCCGACTATCGTTTTCTTGCAGTTTTTCATCAAACTGTTGAGAGGGAAAGATTGAAATATAGGAATGATCGACATATGAAAAGGAATTTATTTTATGTGGGAGACCAAGTACTTCTATATGATAGTAAGTATCTCAAGAATCCTAGAAAACCACAAATGCATTGGTTGGGTCTTTCCTTTGTTTCAAAATTAAGAGAGTCTATTAAGATTGCACAACTTGATGGAGTTATTCTACTTGGTTAGGTCAATGACACATGCCTAATGCCCTACTATGGTAATTGATGGTATTCTATTTTCTATGCTCTTATTTAGAGGGTGCTAGTTAGCTTCAGGATTGATTTAGTTGTGTTAGTTACTTAGTCGGTCTAGTTGCATTAGTCATTTGTGTTGTTTCTTAGTTGTGACCCAATGAAACCCATTCTTGTTAGGGAGGTATATAGTATCATTTCTATCCATTTATCAAGCCATTTGATGCATGTATTCTCAAATATTGAGTCGTTTTTCCTCATAATAATCAATATTTTTTGATTTGATTTCTATTTTAAAGCATTAAACCACTTTAGCTAAGTTTGTAGTCATGGCATTTCCTTTTTGGGTTGTTTACAACATGTCATGGGGATTTGTGTCCTGGTTGTCATAATTATCCAAATTGGTTTTGATTTTGTTAATTTTTCACATTTAATCACCAACAGTTAAGTCATTCCATGTTATATTATTTATTTTTCCATAAGTACTACTCATTGAAGCATTATTGGTCATTTGTGTTTTTTAAAAGCTATGAAGTTTTTTGCCCTGACTTTTGCATCTAGTTCCCCTATGTTTTAATTTCACCAACATCCCCCTATCTAGTTTTTTTATAAGTGTCAACCATCGACAATAGGCCATGCTACTAAGACAGTAGGTCCTTTTGATATCTCAACTCATTCTATTGTGCCTATGGAAGATATCTTGGGAAAATATCAAAAAACTACCCTAGTTGACAATGATTTGTCTAACCCCGCTTTATTTCTGGCTTTAAGTTCCAATTATACATGTATTTCATTGTCATTTATTCTAATGATGTTAGTACAAGGATCAAGAATGAATTTAATGCTTTGCAATGGTCTACCATGATGAAATTACAATATTTTCCCATATTTAGTACATCAGCTGAAGCCATGCGATGTACAAAATTCCTCATCAACATATTACATAATGGTTCGATCTCGTGTGATAAGGAAGACCCTATTCATGTGGATGACATTCAAAATCTCACTGGATTATCCATGCATGGTTAGAATGTCTCAATTTCGTTCCAAATCAACTCAAAGAGAAGCAAGAAGAAAGGAGATGACAATTTATTTGAGAAATATAGCACTTGGCACAAGGGTGGTCAAGTTGTCATTTATATGATTAATAATGACAAGATTAAATTTGCATGGTTTATTATCGCTAGAAAACTTATGTGGCACTACAAAATAGGAGAATCTACCTTAGATGCAATTTTATTTGCATAATCTTGTGTGTGAGGTGAGCCATTGGAATGGTGTAGCTACCTCTTAAATGAACTCTTTGATGCTTGTGAAGATGTCTACAAAATGGTGACATATTTTATTTATCGATATTTGATGGTTTCCATTGTAATGATGAAATGATGCACACAAGAGGGTTGTGATCCAGATGAATTACTGGAATGCAAAGCCCTTTCTCTCGCTTATGCTCCCTAGTGAACTCAAGATGATATTGCTAACATAGAGTTTAATGAAAAATCATCTGAGAAATGACATAGAAAAATGCTCGACTTACTTAGATGAATTTTGGGGGTTCCTAAGTCCATTTTGAACAATTATGCATATCAGATGTAGTTTGCTATCAACCATGGTCATACTTACATTCAACCCAAATCTGTCAACAAGGATACATTAAAGATGAAGCCATTTCCTTATTACATCTCGAAGGAAGATTTTCACAACAAAGTATTATCTTGGCCGAGTGTCTAGTGCATGCAAACATAAGATGGAATTGTCTACTCTCTTGACACGATACAACCACATGATGCTCCCTTTGATGCTCCTTCATCTTCAAAGAAGTTATCTTATACCTCTACAACTAATTTCCAACCTTTCATGAAGCGGATCCATGCATGCGTGTCCTTTTCTCACGCAACCATATTGACTATGGAATCATTGGTGAATCCACTCAATACAACTTCTTCCATCCTTAATGCAATCCCATATGTCGATAAGGTGTTCAAACCCCCAACTCTTCCATTTGTGTCTATGAGTCCTATATCATCAACACCATCTACAATTATAGACCTTGACCCTTCTATCTTTTATGCCTTCACTCTTGCATAAGCAAACCCTTACAAAAGTTGCTTCTAAAAATCCTGATATTATTGCTAGTTCTTCAACTATTGTTGATCTCATGGATGACGTACCTGAAGATCTTGTCGATCCTAGTAATATCATTGAAGAACATATTCATTCCTCACCTGTTAAGTCTCTAACACATAGTCTTTTGTCGTCACCTCATACTGCCTCACCATTTCAACCATTTCAGATCATCTCTTAGAACACTTTTATCCTAAAAACACCACTATAGATATTGTTGATATGGAAGTGGAGTCAGAACCCAAGGATTCCAAACAATTGGAGTAGACTACAAAAGAAACTCCTATATTACTTGTGTAATGTTTATACGTGTCATAACTAGCACCCTCTATTGTTTTGTCTACAACCCAACTTTCTTTATTCAACAATGATCCAAATTATTGTAGGGAAAGATTGCACTTTTTCACACAATCTATTGATGCAGTTCCAATTCTTCCTTCACATGTTGTTGCAAAAATTTGAGAAGACCTCCAACAGGAGCAGAACCAAGAACTAGTAACCTCACCTCAAGGGAAATCTGAGAAGTATGTCACAAGTGGTCAACCCTTGTAGGCCAAATTTCATTCAACAAATATTTTATCAACATATGATCTTTAGACCTAGTCCTTACAACAATTATGCCAATTTATTAGAGCTTCATCATCTCAGTTAGAAGACTAGTTAATTCTTGTTGAATCACAATACAATGAGATTGTTACTATACATGAACAACAATAGCAACAACTCCTCAATATCACTGAGGAAAGGAACCAGTTACAAGGAGAAAAGGAATAACTAACAAAGAAGTTAAGGAAATCGAATCGAAGCTTGAGTCTATGTGGGTGAAAGTTGTAAAATTCCTTTTGAATGCCCCATAATATTTTTCCTTATGTCAGCCTGCACAGTGTATTAAGTTATTCCAAACTGCTTGTATAGAGATAGTTGTCGCAAATAGAGAGTTGCATAGGACTATTTTTTATATGAAGAAATATATTCTAGATCCTATAACATAGTTCCAACAACA
The DNA here is from genome assembly GCA_000404065.3 of Pinus taeda. Lineage (NCBI taxonomy): Eukaryota > Viridiplantae > Streptophyta > Pinopsida > Pinales > Pinaceae > Pinus > Pinus taeda. The sequence continues at coordinate 22,605 of APFE030063495.1, forward strand.
ACTTACTAAAACTACCGAACATGCATCTTGTTCTAAATATTTGCTTCAAAAGTGTACCGAGAGTTCTTAGTAGATTTTCTACCAAATTCAAGCTTGGCCTGCATTACTTGTTAAGTGAAATAAGCCTGTCTACCCACTATGGGAACATAACAAACACATTATAGAGAAAGCTCTTGTGACTTTTGACTTAGTATGACAACAAAAATTCTTTATTCAAGATGAATACATTGAGAAACAAATTCATGTGCCAAACAAGAAATCACACAAAGTCAAGACTATTGTTCATGACCTTCAACCTATCGCTAAAGATAAATTTATGTAGCTTTATAAACCAAACAATGACGCAGACATGCAATGGTAGACATTTCTCTCTTCGCAGCCTTCACAACACATTTTTGAGATTACCACTCAATTTAAGGAGCATGCTACTACTTTACTTGCGGCTTGGCAATTTGTGATGGATGACTCCCACCTTTTCTGACCCAAAACCATGTACACAATACCTGAGTTGGTTCCTTCGTTTGAAGGCAAAGTAGAAAAACATGGAGAAAAGGCTTCAATAGTAGTTATGCAGCCACAAGGATAGATGAATGTGTAAAGAAAGGATTGACTTGAGGGAAAGTCCATAGACTTTGTTTGCAACCTATTTGGTCCTTAACATAGTTACCGATCAGACGAGAAAATGACCTAGTAAGACGAGAAAATGACCTAGTAACCGTGTTTTTGACGTAGAAAAAAATCACCCGATTTTGAAAAGTGGTGATGCAGAATACACCTTTTTTTCATCATATTTTTGGCACTTTAAATTTTCTTATGTATCATGTATGGACATTTCTTTAAAAACATTACTGATTTTCATCTTGATTTTGAAAAGCGTTGATGTAGCATGAACACATTTTTTTAAAGAGTTAATTTTTGGCACTTTAAATTTTTTTATGTATCAGGTGTGAACACTTTTTTTAAATGCTAGTGATTTTCATCTTGATTTTGAAAAGTGTTGATGCAACATCAACCCTTTTTGTTTAGAGGGCTTATTTTTTACATTTTAAATTCTCTGATGTATTAAGTATGCATATCTTTTTTAAATGTTTGTGATTTTCATGTTGGTAATAAAACATAAAAAAAATTAAAAAACATGACAAAAAAAACTCAAATAATTAAAAAAACACCCATAAAAATGTAAAAAAGAAAAAAATAAAATAAATTGTAAAAATAAAAATTTAAACAAAAATAATAAAATCTATAAAAAAATAAATTAAAGAAAGAGAACAAAATATTTCAAAATTAAACAAAACAAAAAAACACATTTTTTTAAAGTAAACAAATAATAATAATAATAATATATAATAATAAAACCTATAAAATCAAATATTTTAAAAAGAAAAATTAGTTAAAAACTAATAAAATTATAAAGTAAAAATAAAAAATTAAACAAAAAATGAAAAAATAAAGTGAAAATTGAAAAATACCAAAAATAAAAAATATTTAAATTAAAAAACAAGAACAAAATCACCTGAAAACCAAATATTAAAAAGAAACACTAACAAAAAAAATAAAAAATAAAAATCATAAAACTTATAAGATTAAAA